>VXBJ01004104.1:228153-345720 GCA_013400055.1 Nycticryphes semicollaris
AAATTGATTTTTGGGAAATATTTTAAAACTCTTCCCTTTTTTTTTTTTTTTTTTTTTTAATCCGGGGAACACGAATTATAAATATTTTCAAATTATCCTTGTCAAAATGGATAGCTAGTAAAGACTAAGTGCTACATTTGTAGTGTTGTCTAACTTTGCTCTACTTTTCTGTTAGTCCAAATGCCTCCTAATTTCATAGACAGAGTGAAATCAGTGTAATAGCTGGCTTTGCTCCAGGCGGGACTCTCTTCTGCTTAGAAAAGGAGGAAGATGCTTTGTTTTCTTTGGCAGGCTGTGCAGTATAGACCAGCAGAAGAATCTGCCTGTCCCTGCAATTAGCACTTAGAGCATCTCATGCTGTATCTTGACCCCATCTGAGGTACTCTTTTGAGCTGATACGTGTTCATTTTCCAAAAGGTAAACTATGTAAAATATGTTAACCATGTACCATTGATAATAGTGGCTGTTAAATATTGCTGTTACCCTGAACTGCCACACTGCCACAAGGTTGGCTTCCTTTAGCTGTTCCCATTTTGGTGCATGGATCGAGCTGCTTAAATATGTTTTGACCAGCTGTTTTCCTTTGCAGTAGTCACAGCCTGTGCCAGACTGTAGGACTGCAAACTCACTTGTCCCAGCTTTGCATGTTGGCCTTTCAAGAATTTAAAGTAAATGCAGGTCTTTCCTTTTAAGCTGTGTAAGGCCTGATTTTGTGCAATCTTTAAGCACCTAAAAATGCAAGTATACTTGAAGGTACGCACATATGCTTTTCTCCTTAATGCTTGAAGTCCAAGAAATAAGCAATAATTTGTTATCTGTGCAAGGGGCATTTCTCAGAAGCATCAGGCGTGTTGGTCATATTGTCAGGCTAATTCTCAGGGCATTATCGCGTTGCTGGTCATTGTTAAAAGCACATCTGTAAATCATGGGAGGACAGAATCTGGCAGTTACATGTACTAAATACTGTGGCATTTGGGCAGAAGTAAGTGGCATTAGAGGAAAAATGTTTAATGACGTTTCTGCAGTAAAACCCAAACCCAGTAGTTATCTGGCGTTGATACTACCCTGAACTCATGTTAAATCCATTGAAAATTTTCCAGGGGTCTGGTAACCTGATAACGTCGTTTAGAAAATATATAGGTTCCTTCAAATATAAGTGGTGACATGAGTCCCTGGAATGTCTCAGAACAAATTCTGAATTTCTGAAGTGTCTTCATCAATCTTTGCTAGTAGACAAGGATGAAGTAAAAAGAATCAGTGGAGCTGGTGGAGGTAAAAAGGAACAGGTGAAAACTGAAATACAGAAGTGCCCCCAGAGCCACTTTGAAAATCCTGAACCAACAAGTGAAGATCCTAGCCTATCTAGTTCATGCAGTACATCTGCAGTGCATCCCTTCTGTATAAAATCGGGTGTCTGTAATGCTTTGGCTTTGAAGTTCAACATGATAGCAACAGAGTAAAACAGAATAATGTAATGAAAATACTATTTGGACAATTCTATTATTTTTCTCTAGCTACCTGTTTCAAACTGCTCTTAAAATGTCAAGACACAGTAGTGCTCATAAGTATGCATCTGGAAATTGTCTGTTTCGGTAAATATTCACATTAGGACACTTAGGGGTAATTTTTTCTTGTAGAGCATGGGGAGTTCCACACAAGAAATCCTGTTAACAAATAATAGGATTTGTGTGCATAACTCCCTGTGTGTCACTTTGAAAGTTTACCCCCTGCAGTGTAAGAGTTAGATAATTTTAGTCTTTTCAGATCTGGTCTTTTTCTACAGTATGTTATTGATGGTGCAGTCATAAATGCTTCTCAATAATTGTGATCAAATCTTACATTGTTTTCTTTCAGTGGTGGAGAACATGGGCTATTGTGTGTCTCAATGCTTTGTCTTGTGCTGGAGTAAGTTGTAAAGGAAAAATTACATAGGTGCAAACATGATCTGTTTTGTAAGTGCACAACTTGTAAGTACAGATGGAAACCATGTACCCAAATGAGCAAGAGGACAAGTAACAGATACTAACAAGAATAATTGCCCACAACAAAGACCTGTTCTATATATACAAATGTATGCAGAGATCTTATATTTGGACCACACACACACAAAGTACCTTTGACAGCTAGTAATATTTTTGGGCCAATAGTAAATTTTCATAATATACAAAATCAAACTGTATTTTAATTTTTTTTCTCAGTATAAGTCTGAATGCCCCGTTGCTGAGGTTTTCACTAAGCTAAGCAGTGTTTCTCTCCTGCTGTATTCATAGTGGAGATACTTTTTAGAGATACTGCCAAAAAAAGTATGTTTATTTTGATGTAACACTTTACTGAGTTTCTTCAGGGTGTAAAATTGGACAGTTATCAGGCAAAAGCTGGTTTCCTTGCAATGTGTCCAGTATTCTTTTCGCTATCCATATTGAAATAGACTGGCAGTAGCATTTGTTTTGCAATATTTTGGCACCTAGGCTTCCAGCTTTCTATGGAACCTGGAACTGCAAAGGAGAAAATTGAAAGACTGCAAAAACCCCAAAAACTAAACCCTATTTTTTAAACTATTGCAAGTCGGTTTTAGAGAAGGGTTGTGCTTATGGTTGTTTATTTTATCTGAACCTGCTAATGAATCTCTGTGCTAGTTACAACCTCAGGTTTATCAGTTAGCATTGGTGATGTAGGCCATTTGTATTAAGACAAGTGGGATTAATGCCAGATTTGTGCAGGATTGAACAATGGCACATTTAAAATGTGGGGCGTCTCTGCCTAATGAGAGACAGCTGAGAGGTGTGGGTGGCCAGTTCTTCTCTCCTAGGAGAACTGTGTCATGAAGTCTGGTGCGTGTTTTGGTTTTTTTCTCCTTAGAGTTGTATAAAAACTTTTGCCAAGCCAAGTACATGTCTCCTCCTTCTCCTACTGAAGTTGCTGGCAAATCTCCCATTGATTTTAGTGGAAACAGAGCTGAACACCAGCTGGGCCCAACCTCATCTTTAAAAGTGCGTTTTCCCTGGGGTGCATAAATGCCCCAATGTGCAAATAACTCTGCTGTTGGGTGTCATATTTTGTTGGTGAAAAGATATCAGTTTCAACTATCAGTTGGCTATGGAAATTTCTTATTGCAACTCTGTGTAAAAAGCCAACCAACCAACCAACCAACCCCCCAAGACAAACAACATCCCCCAAGTCATGAACCCCATGGAAGTTGTGGGCATCATGAAGACAGAAATTTTCCACTTTATGGACATAGTAAGAGTCAAGAATCTGGGGCTGTCTTGTAAGCTTGTGCTTGTGCAACACTGTGTGTGGTAGCTCTGTGCCTCAGTTGGTCCATTTTGGACATGGGAAGAGGCCTTGCTGTCTTACATTTCAAGAGAAAATTGAATCTTAATTTAAAGCATTATAAAACTTCCATGCATGTAATCTTTGCAGAAGCCACTTGCACAAAACTGCTTCTTCTACCATATTTTGTTTCTAAAGGAAATAAGGGAACAAAATAGTTTTAAAATGGGTGTAAAATAACCAAAAAAAATCATGCTGAAGCAAACACTCAGACCAATTAGAATAGAAATTTCATTTATGAGACGATGAGAAGAAATGTGTAGAACTAGGTGTTTTTTAAACAGCCTTCATAGGAAGCCAGGCTTCTAACCTCATCTATATTTACTACAGGAAAAGCTTGCATGATGTCTTCATAGATTATGCGAGATGGCATATTTTTGTCACCCAGCTTGTTCTCCTAATGTAGACCACAAGATCTGCAAATAGTTTCTGTCTGAGAAGCCACCTAGTCGTGATTTAGTAACTGCCAGCAACAGAGGCTATCACACCTCTTCTTAAGCTGTTCAAATAGCTAAATGCCATTACTGTTATATAAAATAAAAATAAAATTCTTAAGCCACAAACTGAATAACCCATTTGCCTCTACCTCTTCTCTAGCTGAATTTCTCTGTCTTCATCTTCTCACCAGTGTGTCTCACACCTTTATCTTGTAGGCTGAAGTTATCATAGATCAGATTTCTCATGTAGATACTCAGAAACAGAGTTCATATAATTCGTGTTTAGACTGATAAACTCAATAGATTGAAAGCCTTGAATTTCTGATGAGAAGGCATATTTATTTCTCTAATAACTCTCATGGACCTTCTCCAAACCTAATCCAATTTGTCAGCATTCTCGGTTAATTGTGGACACCAATGTGTGATGCAGTATTCCTACAGTAACATGCCCCTGCATGTGGAAAAGTAAGACAATCTTACAAAATCTACATAATAGCTCATTATCCTTTCCAGAATCCTGTGATTTGGGAAGTTTTCATTCCACTGATTTTTCTCCAAGATCTTCCATTCTTCCCCACAGCATCATGGCCTTCTAAAACTGAGTCCTCCATTTTTTGTGTTCTGCATTTTTTTGTTAGTATGTCTATAATTAGATATACAGAGGTTTGGACTTAATGGGGACTCATAGTGTTTGCTTCTAATCAATTTAATAAGCGATGCCTAAATTGTTACCAGTGACTTGACCTCATCCCTTTTTATTTTTGTGTCCTTTCTAAAAGCTATTTATTAATAATTATTTTCTGAATTCTTCCATTTTATTAGGGAAAAAAAACCCCAAAACAGACAGACAATAAATATTCCACGAAGTTGCTCATCAGAAGCTCATACACTCGTTTATGATTTCTTACTTCAAATTGCATGTAGAATTGTCAGTCACTTAGCTGTGAAGCCATTTAATAACTATCTTTGTGGGGCTACTTAATAAAAAACTGCCTTACAGGATTGTGTCACCAGTTTATAAAACTTTACCAGAGTGATATTTTCATTATTAGGAAAACTGGAAGATAATCTTCAGAAGCTGAGAAGGTCTATTTTTTTAAACCCATATTGATGCAATTATTACAACATGATGCCAGTATTATAACTGCTATCAGTTTACAGTACCTTCCTTTAATTTTGTGGTAATGGAGCTCAAAATCAGCCATTCCTTTGTTTTTCCCGGAACTGATATCAGTGACATGGGTTTAATCAGTAAAAAGTATAATATATATTCCTGTATACTTTTTAAAGAGTATCATTGCATGTTATATTTCTCCTGGCTCTCTGGGATTTTGTATCTGTTCCAAACTTTCTGAAAACCCATGTTAGTAGACCGGAGATCCCAGCCAGCTCCTCTTTTATACTTGGCTTCAAGTTATTCAAATTTGGAAAATTAACATGCTTAGTTTTCATTCATCCTCTGGATTAGTACTGATATACACTCACAAAATCATCATAGAAATATTTGCTGGATGCAGCTGCCCTTTCTGTTTTATCACTGATAATCTGAGCATTTCCACTTCATTATTTTAATACAGAGTGAAAACCAGAAGTGATAACCAGATCATCTAGGTCAGCCTTCTGAACATCACAAATACCATTCCAGTTCCTTAAGAAGTGTGCAAAGTTGTATAGGACAGGACAAATACATTTTGACAGTGTTATACAGTGACCTGATGCTGATGGAGAGGTATCCACGATAAGCCTTAGTGCCTCTCTCAGCCATCGCTTCCCTGTGCGGAACACTTCATCCTTACGTGGAACCAGCTTTGTGCAGGCTCAGAGAAGGAAAGCGAGTAAACCATTGTATTGAGGCATTTGAATCAAGTTTAAAGATCAACTAGTATAATGAAATATGGACTGAGAAAACATGATTTGTTTGTGTCTATATGTTCCTATTGGAATATTTTTTCCCTATTGGAATCGTCTGTCAATCCCTAGCTATTTAAAATTGCAATGATAATAACCAGTTGTTGCTTTCTTGCATCCTCAGTCTTTATCCTAGCTTTTGTTAGAGACAATACAGTGGTATTCATGGGTAACAATAAGACTGTTATGTTACATTGTGGTTTTTTTTCAAAGCTATACAATGTTCTAGCCATTATAGAAGAATTGAAGTCAGCTGAGTGATGTTTACATGCCACTTCCATACCCTAATAAGAGGTATAAAAGAAAGTGTATTGTAGCCAGCAGGGGAGAGATTCAGCTTGGAAGATCAGGACTTCTCCCATTTGTGGACCTAGTCAGGGAAGACAGTGCTGTGCTACTTAGTGTGCTTTTATTTTCGACCTCTGATTCAGTAATGTCAGTGTCAGTAATAGCTGCTGCAAACTGCTTATTCACTTGCTTTTAGGTAATATTAATTTTGTGGCTTTACTAAGTTAGGAAACCATTTACAAGGACATCAATGGCATTGCTGTCTCACTTGCCCTGGCAGCAGTTTGTCTCGTCCACATGATGGGGCTGTTCTTGGGCTTGTTCTTTTTGGCATTCCCATAAAAGCATATTGAAACACCTATGGCAGCAGAATCAGCAATTTTTCTGGAAGCAGGGTCTTTTCACATTTTCTAGCATGGTGCCTCACACAGTTATGTGCTGGAGGTGACAGACAGACATTTCTGATACATTGCGTGAGCATTTGTGCATTTCTCAGCTCCAGTTAATATTGCTGGGTTCTTCTACTCTTTGTAGTGGCAGCTAATTTCACAAGACTTGGAAAAGTTGTGCGGCTGCCTAAGGTCATCACAAAGGGGATGAAAATCCTTAGCTTGCAAATATGTGGGCTCAGTGTGAGGATGTGTTTTTGGCACAGCTGTCAGGCAACATAGAGGTTCTTCTACATTTCTGCTCTTTAAACATGATGTCTTTGACTTCTGATACTTTAGCTTCTGAGAACCATGTTGTCTGGATTCGTGGGAGGTTGGGAGAGGGAGTGAGAGAAAGCAGAAATCCCAATAATTAAGACTTGCTTCTTGGGAAAAGAAGTATTGGCCAGCAGGCCAAGGGAGGTGATTCTACCCCTCTACTTCACTGTCATGAGACCTGATCTAGAATACTGTAGCTTTGTAGTCCTCAGCACAGGAAGACCATGGACCTGTTGGAACAGGTCCAGATGAGAGCCACAGAGATGATCAGAGGGCTGGAGCACCTCTCCTGTAAAGACAGGCTGAGAGAGTTGGAGTTGTTGAACCTGGAGAAGAGGAGGCTCAGAGGAGACCTTATAACAGCCTTCCGGTACCTAAAGGGGACCTATAGGAGAGATGAGGAGGGACTCTTTTATTGACAGAGAGTAGTGATATAACGTTGGGTAATAGTTGTAAACTGAAAGAGGAGAAGTTTAGATTAGATATTAAGAAGAAATTCTTTGCTGTGAGAGTGGTGAGACACTGGAACAGATTGCCCAGAGAAGCTGTGGATGCCCCTTCCCTGGAAGTGTTCAAGGCCAGGCTGGATGGGACTTTGAGCAACCTGGTCTAGTGGGAGGTGTCCCTGCCCACACTAGGGGGCTTGGAACTCGATGATCTTTAAGGTCCCTTCCAACCCAAACCATTCTATTATTCCATCCCTTAGTTTGGATGTGGGTGGAGCAGAATTCCCTTTTCCATAGGCAGCTGGAGAAACATCTTCATATCACTGTTTCTCCTGGTGCCTTTGAAGGTGAAAGGCAGGAAGAAGGTCTGAGATAGGCCAACAGTTCCTCGTTTCCAGGCAGTAAGACCCAACTGCTAAATGATTCAGTTTATTAGTCAAATGCTATTTCATGGTCTCAAGCGTTCTTCCTGATAAAATAAAGGCTGTTTTGATTGAACAATAAAGCTTGTGACCACGGGTATTATTCTTAACTACATATAGATGGCTTTTGGTGTTTCTTCCCATGACTGCACTGTGACTGTTTATATAATTTGCTGTGGTGCTGTTAGTCATCAACAGACTGTATAGATTGCTGGTAGAGGACGTTGCCTCAAGCTGAGTGGTTAATCAAGTGGTATGGCAAATGCCAGCCTTTCTGATTAAAAGATCTTGTCTCAATGCAGTGCCCATTCTGGATTGGGTCCTAGTGTGGAATTAGAATAGTTTCTGCTCTATAATCCTATTTGTATGATATGATTTTATGATTCTGTGATATAAAGGCTTGAGAGGGTTTGTAAAGGGACTTTATCCTGTTTCTTGGTCTATGTTTATTAATTCTGGTGGGAATTTGTTTCACTTTAATAGTACATTTTTCATCTTCAGGAGAAAAGGAAAATGAGGTTCACTTTCGTCTAAGGCACAAGTTTGGTCACAGCTGGAGATGCAACGCTGAGTAGGAGAAATTGGTACTTTTAGCCGACTTGAAATTCTTATGAGCTTTGTTCACATACCTTGTCCGTGCAGACAGGGTTAAACCCCATCACAAACCAGGCTGGGGAAGAATCTGTCTCTGTGTGAGGTCCTCAGACTTCTGGTTCTTTGTCTTTCTCTAGAAAGAGCACGCTAGCTTAAGCTCACCTGGAAAATCCACCTAATAATTTCCATGGCACTGCAGATGTGTAGGGGATGCTTTTAATTTTTCTTGCAACCATTGTATTTATAGCTTTTGATATTTTACTACAGTCCTTGTACTTTCTTTGCTGGTTGCAGGAACTCTTTATAAACTATTATCAAATTAAAACATCGAAATATGATAACTAGGAAAGAATGGTTGGTTTGTGTTGTCAGGCTACACATACAGAAAACTGCATTCTGGCATCCTGAGGTGTGCCTGGGACTTGCTTCCCCAGCGCTTGCTGTCTGTGATGGCCACAGAGATATTTTGATTGAGAAGTTGACTGCTGCAGTAATGTGCAGGTGCTGGTGAGCTGCTAAGTACTGAGAATGCTTCTGGTACACATATTTTTAAGAACCATTTTTCATTAAAACTAGTAGGTGAGTAAAGTAAGGAAAAAGTTGTCCCATTTTACTGCCAAGCTGTTTAAATGAACAATTTTTCCCCTCCTGTGGTAATCATCAGATTCCTTGCCATACTCTTTTCTTTTTATAATCTTAGGTTACACATACACCTACAGTTGTGTCATCCTCTGCCTCTGTAAAACTAAGTGTTGACTGCAGGTGTTCCTGGAAAACTCAAGGCAAAATAAAGATGCCAAGTAATTGGTACCCCTCGCTCTTAATTCGACATGTCTTGTGTTGCAGAATATAAGCAAAATGAAAGGGAAGATCTTTAGTGAGTTGCATGCAAATTTTGACTGGTTGTGGTTTTGGAAGTCAAGGAACAAGGAGATACGGAGAATGCTTTTTAAGCTATTCTATCAAATGTCATATCTCTGTTTTAATATTTCATGTGATATGGCTTATTTCAGATGATCAACTGGATTATCTGAGATCAGAGAAAACAGAGAGTGATGCTACTCAGCTGCAAAAAATAGGAAGAAAGTACTGCCATGGCAGGGTAGGGGACAGATACACTGATTTCAGAATATTGGCTCTTTGTAGAACTTGTTTCAATATACACATCTTTCTAGACATCTTACACATCTATCTACACAGTAAGAATTATTGAGTTGGAGATATTTTATTTATAATAAGTAAGTTTAAAAGAACATTCAAAGAATGTTTATACAGCAATATTTTAGAATTCTTCCCATGAGATTTGTTAGATAAGACCATGGATGTTTATTTTCTGGACAACTTTACTATTTATATACTTACTAATTGTAACAGAAAGACCTAATAAATTATGTATCTATGTCAAAAAACTTGCTTTTCAAACAAAGCCACAACTCTAATTTCTTCTGTTTTTATCTTTTTCTTATAGGGCAACAATTTAAGGAAAATACTCCTATATCGCTACTTTAAAGGAGAATGTGGAAGTTGTATGAATGGGCCTCTGTCTTCCAGCTATAGCAAAACTGCACAAGTGGGAGGTAAATCAACACACATCATTTAAAGAGAACAAAATGAGCAGCACCATTTTTTTTAATAGGGACATTGGAAGGGCTCCAGGGATGCAGTTGGTAAATGAATCAAACACATACTGTAACGAGGTAGAAGAGAAGTAGTATCAGACTTCCTTTTTTTTTTTTTAAGTTACATGCATTTATCTCAGATGGCTGGTGTGCATTTTACAGTACTGGAATACAGACCATCTCCACACTCCCCAATAAATCATTCCGATCATTTCCACTTGATAGCACCATTTTAATTTGCCAGTAAATCCACATCCAGAAATTCAGCAAAGCACAAAACATTTGAACAAAGATGTTGCTGTTTCTGGACGTTAAAAGATTTGTTGAAATTCCTTTATTGGTATATGAAAAACAAAAGATTTAAGGAAAAGCTTCTTGCCAGCGTACTTTCCCCAAGAAACTGCAGAATGTGTCAGTTCTTGTTACAACTTTACCGCACAAGACTTCTGATGAACCTGCTGTAACTACCGTGTGCAGAAGGTTTGAGTAGATGATCTCTGTAGGGCTCATATAACCTAATTTTTTTTAAGATTCTGCGACAGAAGCCACAGGGAGTTACTGTAGGGTGGTTTCTAAGAAAACCGAAAATAATGTAAGTCATCAGAAGCAAGACAGAAGCTAGATGTAGAGCCAGATCAAAATACTTGCCTTTGCATTTTCAGCATATATTAAATGCATGCCCAGATTTGTGGGCATTTCCAAATGTTATGCAGATGGTCTTCCTGGCCTATTTCAGTGTAGATACTAGAAATTTTAACAGTCTTACTATCCTGTACATCAAATTTTGCTCCCTAACAAAAGGAGAGTAAAGATTTACTATTTTTCTAGTTCGCTTCCTAAAAGTTTTGTGTGTGTGTGTGTTTGTATGACTTCATCACGAATAAAGTCTCATCCATTTTTATCAGTCTAATCAAAGCAGTACTGACTGATTAAACCAGTACTATATATTTCCTAGTGAGGTAGATGTAGTTACATCTGTGTGAACATAAGCATAGCAGGAAAGATGATAATTGTGATAATAAAATATAGTTGATTTAATGAGCTAATACAAATGAACAAAATTCCTTAAAACCACACCTTTAATTTGGTTTAACTCAAGTCTCTATTCTTAAATAATATCATTAATATGGTATTGGCAAAAGCATTTAGCTAGAAGGTCATATCCGTAACCAAAGTGGATTTACCAGTACTCAATCTTTGTATAGATTAGGCATGAGATTGAAAAGGAAATAAAAAAGTGGTCTCAGAGCACTCACTATGCACACAGTTTAGCATATGCAGCAGTGGAATTATCGGTGTCATTTCCAGCCTCTTTATTTTCTGAATATCATGACAGAACAATGGTTCATGGAGTTGTTTTATTTATTAGTCTTAGTGCTGAATATTGCAGTTTCACACAAAAATCGTGTTTGTGTCAAGGGGAAGTTTGCCTGAAACAGAATTTCAAAATGAAGTTTATTACATCGCTACTGTGCACGTGAGAAAAAAATTATTGTTACTAATAAAATCATTTTCATATACATATGTGAAACAAACATGAGTGGTATGTATTTGTCTAATTTGCAGGTGGATTTTCAGGACAAGACTCAGATAAGTCTGGGGTAACCATGTTTGATATTCAGTGCCTTCTGGATAAAGAAGGTGCATCAGAACTAGTCATAGATGTTATAGTAAACACCAAAAATGACAGAATTTTCTCAGAAGGCATTTTGCTTGGTATTGCATTGCTTGAAGGTGGAAATACACAAACGCAGGTACTTATTTCATTTACTTATTCACATATTGATTTTCAAATACATGTAATCTAGAGACAAATAAAAAGAACCTTTTTGCTGTGAGTTCTGTGAAAAGTTTATCACTATAATAAGTAAATGTGCCCTGTTATGATGCAGTATCTTAATAGTGTAGACTCTTCAGTAGAAGAAAACATTTTTCAGCTGTCCCTTTCTGTGTAGCACAGTGCTTCTTGTAATCTGGTCTTTGCTATATAAGCATTATGTCCAACTATTTCATATCTCTCGTTGTATGATTGAAAATTACAATACTTTCAAGTTTTTAATAGCAAAAAAAATTAAATTGTTTTCTGGACACATTTAGGGACATTTATCAAAATCTCTGAAGAGAGAAAAACTGGCCATTTGAGAAGACCAATATCACTTTCCATAGATAATAACTGCCTTAAATTACAGATTCTAGCTTTTGTGAATTATATCCCTCTTACCCAAATAATACAATCGGTGACCCTTAGAGAGTGTCCAGAAAATGTTAAAGTAGTAAGATTTGTTGCAGCTTTCTAAAATAAATTGTTAGGGTCTGTAGAAGGCTTTTACTTTGAGACAGTTTGTAAACTGTTGAAAATGGTACTCAGCCTGCTTAACAGTGGTACTAAGGGACTGGACTTAATATCCTAAAATATTAATTCCACTTCTGTGTGAAGTACAAAGAATGTAAATAATCTAATCTAGAATATTATGCATTGGATGTTTCATGCTTCCTCTTGTTGTTGCATAATAACAATTACTTTTCACTATTATTTTTAGATGGAATATTATAGCTGTAGAATGTCTGGAGAAATGGAGAGCGTCACAAAGTAATTTAACTTCAGGTGTAATATTATGACATTTTTAAGCTTTGAAATAACATTGCTCACCATTTTATCCAAATTTACAAATGTTATCATCAATCTTTGTTACCAGCCTTGTATATCACTTTGTGAAAGAACTGGTCAGGCAGTGGCCAACATTTGTTCTGTGTAAGTGAAGTAATTATTCATCATTTGTTTCACAAGAAATAGCATATTTTTGTATTTCTCCTTCCTTCGAAGATATCTAAAGAACTTTTTTTTTTCACAGTATTCAACTTACCAGCAACTGAAGGAGCAAAAAAAGTCAGAAAAATTCTTTAAAGTCCTGTATGACCGCATGAAAGCTGCTCAGCAGGAGATAAGATCAACAGTGACAGTGAACACTATCGATTTGGGGAGCAAAAAGAAAGATGATGATAGTGACCCAACCATATCTGTTCCCAAAAAGAGAGGTAAGGAGGCACCCATGTAAAAGAGAGGAGTGCGTTATATTCAACCTGCATGTACTGCACCACTGATACTCTGTTGCATTGATCAATAAACTTTAATATTATTCATTGCTAATGTACATCTTTTAGATGTTTTTCTCTAAATTAATGGCCACCTCTTAAGCTGATTACAAGGAATTAGCTTTGATGAAATCAGTGAAGCTCCCTCAGTTTACACCAGTAGAAGATACAGGACCATACTTTCAGAGAAGCAGAAGTAGAGGCTGCTGCTAATGGGCCTGTTTCCCAAGAGCAAGCACAGGAACTGATTTCCCACTCTGTGGTCCTTCCATTGTTCTCATCATTTATTGTATATGGGAAAGAAGTAGTAGGGCTTTTTGTTTTAATGTTTTGTTTCACTCTGGTTTGTGGTTTGTTTGGAACATGCTATCCCTGCATGAATGTTGCTTTGATATTCTTTGTAAGTTGCCTAGAGGTCTTCAAGAATTTAGGCACCAACAAAGAAAAAGCTGCATTCATTATTATTGTTTTCTTATTGTTTAATCAAATGAGAACGAGTTTCGAAAATGAAGGAAAATTATCTTCTTTTCAGTAAAGGATTCAACGCTGCATCTGAAAGAGGGTATGAAAGGACAGTTAACAGAAGCATCTTCTGCAACATCTAAGGCTTATTCTGTGTATAGAAGAGAAGTGGACCCAGAAATAGATCTTATGGGCTCAGGAACAGATACTGCAAATACAGAAGAGAGGTCCACAGAAGAAGCAATCATGAGCCCTGCCATTGCAATCATGCAGCCCATACTGAGATTTCTTCAGCTGCTGTGCGAGAACCACAACCGAGAGCTCCAGGTAAAGTGTTTTTATGCTGAGCTGCAAAAGAGGTATTAGAGGAGATGAAAATTTATAAGAGAATTAAAGCATACCTATGTCTGGCTCCTAATGCAGAATAGGGGTGTCTAAAACGTGTTCTTCTGGTCCAAGGGATAAATTAACACTTTTCAAGAAACATTTACATGCTCTGTTTGAACTCATGCTTATGTTCTCTGAATTGCTTGAGGACTGCAGCATGGCCACATGGAACTGAGAAGTGTCTAAATGTCCCTGTTAGTATGGTTTCTGTGCACAAATGGTGGATCGCTTACCACGGGCTTGAACATCACAGCAAGTTTCTGGGCAGAGTTTGGATACTGCTCTTTTCCCTAGGTACCACAATTGAAGGCTTTAAAATGCTATGTGTATCCTTGCTATTGATTCCTCTGGTAGAAATTACAGTTCCCATAGCAACCTTTGCAAAATGAATCTTCTGCAAATATACCTCAGTGCCGTGTCCAACAGTATGTAAGCAGTGTTGGGGGTAGTTAGAACTAAGCTACTGTTCTGGGCTGACACAGGCAAAGAGCAGTCATAATGTGCCACCGTGCTTGCTCATCTGTGGGGCAAGAAGCTTCCCCGAGAAGGGTTGTAATAAAAAGATGGATGAGGAATATATGCAGCATGTATATAAGACATTAAAGGCCAGTGCACATGTTTATGAAGCTCACTTTCTTAATACCTTTTTTCTGTATGGATTTAATCAAGTAATGGTTCTCAACTGCTGCACTAAAACATAATATATTTCTACAGTGCAGTGTACTTCAGTATCTAAGATATAGTGGTCATAAATTGTTCTCTTTAATATTTTGGTTAAAAAGAATGTGTGTTTGACTTGACTCTAACTCTTTTGGGTTTTTTGTTGGGTTTTTGTGTGTGTTCCTTTTCTCCATCCACCAGAATTTTTTAAGACATCAGAACAATAAAACAAATTACAACCTTGTTTGTGAGACCCTTCAGTTTTTGGACTGTATCTGTGGAAGCACAACAGGTGGACTGGGCTTATTGGGGCTTTACATCAATGAGAGGAACGTGGCTCTTGTGAATCAGACACTGGAAAGCTTGACTGAATATTGCCAAGGTCCATGCCATGAAAATCAGGTAGGGCTCTAATAAGTTATGGGTGCAGAAGAATATACCTGAATGTATGGTGAGGCTTAACAGGTTTCATGCTTTCATAAGACAAAGCTCAATATAGTTTCTTCCTGTGGTATATCTGCTTACATGGAGGGTTTCCAGTCCTTTTGGGAGGGAGTTTGTCTTACGTTGGCTTAAGCCTCACTTTGTGAGACTGGATTTCACATCAAAGTTGTGGAAGTACATGGCATACGTAATCTTATTTTCCTCATTTTCATTCATTTTGCTGTTGCTAGTGTTTATATTGGTTGCTAACATTTACTTTCCTTAATTCACATAACTGCCACACATTTTAACTTGGTATCCCATTATACTACTTGCCAGCATCTTTAATTATGATACAATAGGGAAATGGATGATGAGGCTAGACCTAAGGCTTTTAATCTTCAGTGCCTTGTTTGATGCAGTCTTTTTAAGTCACGTAGCTGTGACATTTGGTAGTTGTCTTTTCAGTGCCAGGCTGAAGCAGTACAGAAAGGTAAAGAATGTAGTTACATGCTGCTATATTTGAAGGGAGCTGTAGTGAAGTTGTCACAGTGGAAGAAATTTAAGAATTCTTACTATGGATTGGCAATGGAAAAATTGTGGTAGGTGAAATTATAGAGGCAATCTACTTGTGAAACTAGAAATAGGTGAAGAAATACATTCAGTATTAACGCTATTTCATTAACATGCACAAATGAAGTGTGAAGTCCTTCTATTGCCATTGCTGGTAACCAACAGTCTTTACTTAATATTTTCAAAACAAACAAACAAACAGAAATTGTTTAATAGGCTAAATTTTAAGCAGTGATAGTTGATTCACTAATGAATGGGAAAAACATCTCTAAAGAAAGAATAAATACAGGACTGGAGATGAAAAAAATCCCAAACATATGTTTCAAGTTGACTAGTTCTCCAACAAGTTTACTTGAGTAACAGTGATAATGGAAGGTCGTGGTAGGTCTTAAGGAAGATAATGGTAGGTCTTAATGACTTAGACCTACCTCCTGGGAAGTCACTCAGGATTTTGGTTATGCTTGTTTATACCAACTGCAAGTTTGATTCAGTGTATATCAAAGGCAAATACTCCACAGTTTCATTTTCATTTCTTTGCATCTCTGTCTTTCTGGAAGACCTTTCCTATCCCATTCTGTAAATGTATTATAAAAAAATACTACAGGCTTGTCTAACTGACACTTCTTTACAAGGTCTAGAAGGTATGGGACTCTTGCTGTAAAAGTATTTGGGAATTACTTTTGGTCATAATTACAGTTTTGAATTCCATCTCCATAAATGTCCTTCTGTGCAGAATGTGTCTAGAGCCTGTAGAAAAACTTAATCTTTGTAAACAATTCATACTATAACAAGAATACTAATGCTGGTTGCTGAATGCAAATTTGGAATTTGAGTGCGCAAATTTGAGCAACCTGGTCTAGTGGGAGGTGTCATGGGCAGGGGGTTGAAACTTACATGATCTTTAAGCTCCCTTCCAACCCAAACCATTCTATGATTCAAGCATGTCTTTTATGTCTCATCATGAGTGATCAGCTGATTATTAGTGCTTTTTGTAAGCTCCTGTCACTAACTTGTACTACTTGATGCCAAATTCTGCATGATTCACTGCAAGCATATTTTATTTTGCACCACCTTTTTTCCAGTTGTGTAATTCAGTACTGGCAGTGTTAGTTTCGTACTATATGAGTCTCCCCCAGCACCTCTTGTGGCATATTTTCAGTCTCAGGTTCATTGCTGTTACAAGGTCTTGCAAATTCTCGGTCTTTGTATTGGAAATTTTCTAATGTGCGTATTCTCTCTCCCTCCCTCCACCTGTCCCATCTCCTTCTTTTTCCCCCCTCCTCCAATCCCTCCAATTCCCTTCTCTTGCAGACTTGCATAGCCACCCATGAATCTAATGGGATCGATATTATAATTGCTCTCATCTTGAATGACATAAACCCTCTTGGCAAATACTGCATGGACTTGGTTCTTCAGCTAAAGGTACAGTAAATGTAAATTTGTTTATTTAAATGTGAGTAATAATAGAAGACATACCTATGCAAGAGCTCTAGGCAACCTGACATTTACTTAATTTTACTATAGCATAATATACTTAGCATCCTTTGAAAACGACCATTGCAAATGAATTCAGCGCAGCTTCTGAATCCTTATCAGGGTCTCTGTCACAGGCCTTTTGACTGTTGTGTTTGGGAGTATGCCCTCTAGTATTTTTTTAAAGAAATACTGTTGAACAGATACAATATAGCTAGCATGAAGACTCTATATTGTGGGCATAAAATCTCGCAGAACTGATAATCAGCGACGCTGTGCAGACGTGTAAGAAGTCAGGCATTCTCTCCTACTGAATTCTTACTTGAGACAGAGATGTTGTGAAAAAAAGAATAATATATCACATGACCTATAATATCAAATAAAGTTGAAAATGAGGTTAAAGTAAATTGTACTTTGTTTCCCTTCTCAGTGTTCTCTGAAGGGGAGGACAAAGTATAGAGTGGGAGGGCCTGACAAACCTGTCAATTTGTTTTGTATTCTACGGAAAGCTGAGTAGAGTCATAGATAGGTTTCTCTGGTCTGTGTGCTATTGCATGCAGAGAGGAGCTCTGCAATTATACTGTCTGCCAAGGAGGATAGAACTTGTCCAGGAAGAGCCTTGCGTTTCTGCCTTTTCTTGCCTTTGGAATAAAGTATTTCTATTACAGATGGTCTGTTTCCTCCCCCAAACCAGCAAATACTTTGTGGTAGCTGCTTTGCATCATAATGGCAGTATTATGAATGTCTAATTAAATAATTAATATAGCTATATATCATGTACATCAAATCAACAGTGCTTTACACATGATTTTAATAACTGTAATTACATTTTTGAATGGCACTGTGATTCAGGCCCCCCTCAAGCAAAACACTTAAGACAACATTTAACTTTGAACATGCAGACAGTTCTTTTGAAGTCCAAATTTCAGTGCCTGTAAAGACCTAGCTACAGTAACTCCAGTGCCATTTTGATTTACCGTTATAATGAAGCTGACATATGTTTATAGGACATCTTTTCTAGGTAATAACCAAAAAAGGGAGTTTAGTGACATGACTGCAAAGACCAACTTGGTCCTATTCATAGGAGACTATATATGCCTTACTTTTACTGAAATAACAAGAATTGTGATGAATGATATCAAAGGTTCACACTGTGGAAATGATTCTAATTTTACAGAATCACAGAGTCATTTGTGTTAGAAGGGACATCTTGAGATCATCTTGTCCAATCCCCCTGCTCAAGCATAGTCAGAGCAGATTGCCCAGGTCTGTGTCCAGTCCAATATCTCCACAAATAGAGACTCCACAACTTGTCTGGGCAACCTATTCCAGTGTTTGATCACTCTCACAGTAAATCACTCTCACAGTAAAAAAAGTGTTTTCTTGTGCTTAGATGTTATTTCCTGTGTATTTTAATTTGTGTCCATTGCTTCTTGTCCTCTCACGGGGCAATACTGAGAGGAGTCTGGCTCCCTCATCTTCATTCCTTCCCACCAGGTATTTATATATATTGATAAGAACCCCTTTCTCCAGGCTGAACAGTCCCAGCTCTCAGTTGCTCTTTATATGAAAAATGCTCCATTCCCTTAATCGCCTTGGTAACTTTTGCTGGACTCATTCGAGTAAATCCATGTCTTTCTTGTACTGGGGAGCCCAGAACTGGACATAGTGCTTGGCCAGATGTGATATAAAGAATTAGATCCAAATTAAGAAGTTTTTATTTTGAGTGGCAACGGATCCAAATAATATAGCACTGAGTTTACCAGGTACTCTTCAACACTTAAAATCTGTCAGCGTTCATGGGCAACTCTGAAGTTGGAAATACATAAATTTTGCAGTGAAAATACAGAATGCAAAGTATATAGGCCCACACACACATAAAAACAAGCTCAGACACTGTTTTCAGGGAACATTATATGTTGAACTCATACCCCTCAACCAAAGCCAAGGCAATGCAGAATTATATTTTCCCATACCATCTTAATTTAGCTTGTTTTGCACATAGTTTGTGATGTGGTATTTAATGACATCTTCATGGATTATATTTTCCACTGGACTCCCAAATCATTTAGTCAGCATGGTAGACTGTTCATTGAGTTCACAGATGGCCATTGTTCTGTTCTGTTCTGCCTCTTGTTATTTTGAGTATGACCTCCTGGCTTTCCTACTGACTAGTATTTAAGCCCTGGCACACAGCTATGACCTCAATATCTGCCACTCTGTATAGTGGCAGGATGAAGAGACTTTAACATTCTAAGGGCAGAGAGAGTCTAATAAGTCTTTTTGGTTTTTCTCATAGCACCTTACTCTGCTGTATCTAATAGCTTCACACATTAATTTATTTTTCCAAAATTCTGATGAGGAGATGAGATGAGGTGAGAAATACTTTGTGATGTCCTGTTTGTAGAACCTGGGAACTGAATTTTTGCAGGACTAATACGTTATGAAAAACTTCATACTCTGTGTTCCAAGTAATGGACCTTTTTTCCTCATTGATATCTGTTAATGGAAATCAGATCCTAGGGTTTCAAAGCATGCTGAAAATGGAGAACAAGTAGTCAAATGAGCATGTCAACATCAGGTGCAAGTGATCAGATTAAAAACCCCTGGAGGATGGTACTTATCTGCTGTAATTCTAGGCTATGGTGGAGCAGTTTCACTGAGCCAGTAGCAAGAAGCTGGCTGTTGATGATACCAAGTCCTACCCACCCTCTACCTTTCTGGAAGCTGCAGCAGGCTTCTCTCCTTCCCCAGGGTTGTCTGCATTGGGAAATAGCTTCAAAGTCCTCCTCACCCATGAGTGAGTAGTCTAGTGCCTTCTTCCACTGTTTCCTCCTTTTCCTTCTCAAGCTACCTCACAGCCTGTCTTAATCACTTCCCTCTTCCTTAGTTTGAGATTCCACTGATGCTACCATGACTGACTTGTCACCGTTGTAAGGGAAAACTGCAGTGGAAAACGAAGCATCCAATTCCTCATAAGAGCACCCTGTCAGGTGTCTTAAAATGCTCTTTTCCCACTACCTGCTGTCATGCACTGTGAATTTAGCTTTTGCAATGTAGGTTGCAAAGTGAAGAGTCTGGTTAGATCTTTCCAATGAATGACGCTGGATTTATTCTGGAGCAAAAGGAAAAGGGAGCTGTGAAAAAATTCATATGAAGTCCCATTCTCCTTTAGCCAGTCCCAGTCTGATCTTTTCTTCTCATCTGTTGGTCTTTGTTCTTACCTCATCCTTGTGTTGGTAAGCCCAGGCTGCTCTCTCCTGGCTTCTCATTCAACTCTCAGCGTTCCTCTTCCAGAAGGTCCTAGTTCTCCTTATAGGTATAAATCCTCATTCTATTCATCCTCCCTCCTTTGATCTTCTCCTTCCTTCTGCTGCTGATTTCTAGTCCTCCAGTCTTCCAGTTGGAGGTGTTCAGATCTCCGCTTGACAGAGCCCTGACCAACCCTCTTTGAGCAGGGGGTGGTACTGTGAAAGATCAGTCCGAAGGAGAGCCTCAACTGGGGGATTTGTGATCCAACTCGAACGATTTGTTGTGATTACATGCCCATGAAAAAGAAACTCTGAAGGCTTTTAGCTGTGAAATTCCATCATGTTTCTACAGTATAGTATTCAAATCATAATTTAATAAAAAATAAAAAGAAAGCTTCTGAGCTGAACAAATATGGCTGGGGTTCTCTGGGGACTACAACTTGCATGATTGTGTTATCTTGGCCTCCAGCCTTCCAGATTATCAGCTCTGCTATCAAAACTTTGAGATACAAAGGCTGCTGAAAACAGAAGTTGCTTGGATGTGCAGAAAATAATATCTTTTGCCTCAGTCACAGAAGTAGCTGAACCCTTTTCCTCCCAAATTGTGTCCATACTAATTGTCTGAGGCACACCCTTGCTGCAAGAAATTCCAGTTTGAATTGCTGACATCTGGCAATAAGCAACTGAGAAAAAGTTTTTGTGGTGGGTTGAAAGTTTTACTGGGCCTTACCTGTAAGATGGAACTACAGTCTACTTCTTAGTATTCATGCAAGTTAGTCTGTAATAGAGGATGATGAAGGGATGCTGTGGCAGGTGAACCAAGGCAGCTATGCTCTGCCAGAAAGCACTCAAACCTCTAAAACCATTTTTCCTCTCCTGTTCACAGCATCTGATTTAACTGGAAGTCAGACAGGTTTCCAAAGTCTGAGGCTCTACTCAGTTACTGCTACTAAAACTCCTTGGGAGAGATCTTGCTGAAAAGCACCCAACTGACAAAGTAAAGAATATCTTTATATGCTCCCCCAGGAATATTTGGCAGTGAAACAGAATTCCAGAAATGTATAAAAACAGTTTACTTTAAAACCTTTCAAATAAAAAACAAAAGGGAGGGAAACCTGCCTGAATGATGAAACCTTTTGTGAAATATGCTTTGTAATTACCCCTGTTCAGTATTGTTTTAACAGAAAGCCATGGCAAAAATGGCTAAGTGGGCAATAAGAAAAGGAAATGGGACTTTGTTTACTGTCAACAGTAAAGAACAAGGCCTCTGTAATTTACATGAATATTTTTCCATATTCAATATACTTCTTCCAATACAGTATAGGTTAGTTATCCTTACAGTATGCTGACATTAAAATGGGAGAAAAACCCTATAAATATATCAGTAAAATAAAAGATGCAAGTAGTGTAAAATCGTACCCGCTAAAAAAGTGGTCTTTGTAATCTCAATGAAAACAAATCCAAGGGTCATTAATCCATGAAATAGATTTTTAAATTTGCATTAACTTGGTTTTGTATCTCTAGAACAATGCCTCCAAGCTTTTACTGGCTATTATGGAAAGCAGGCACGACAGTGAGAATGCGGAAAGAATCCTTTTCAACATGAGACCAAGAGAACTGGTGAGAAAACTTCTGAATATTTATAAATCTTTTAGCTGGAAAAAAAATCTGTCATTAAAACAATTTTAAATGATCTGCATCTAAGCCGAAAAGTGTTGGCAGCGCGCAGTGACACAATGTATCAGGATAGTACTAATTCACAAAAAGTACTTTAAAAGGATCAAGCATGCATGATTTCAGTCTTTACGACTTCATTATTTTTATCCATTCCAAGCACTTTTCTGTAATTGTTTCCTAACTAAATCACTGGTAGACTCTCTTCAAGTACACTTTGTCAGGGGCTGGGAAATTAAGCTTGCACAGTTTGTGATAAAGTACTACAGAATTTGTGTGTGTAGACATAATATATATCATAATATATATACTATATGTATGTATGTTGTATCTTATACATATATGTCTCATGAGTCTGTTACAAGCAGTTGCTGGTGTACCTTGGAATAACTGTAAAACTTGTGTAGGTCTCCAGGAATTTTTAATAGATGGTAAGTCTGGAGATATCATTTCCAATCCAATTGACCATCTAACAGCAGTGACTTAAAAATCTGCTTTTTGGGGACATCTGTGGGCATCAGCCTAGCGGCTAGCTGGTTTTGGGTAGTCATCACCACAGTGGCATGTCAACATGATGAAGCCATCCCTAAGGTACAGCTCCAGGATCAAGTCCTGCATGGGGAATAGAGCATTTCCCCTTCTTGGTCCTGTAAGAGGCTTTTGAATATTTTGGAATCACTCTGGCGCTCTGCCTGGATCTGTATCTTTCTTTTCTTTTTGGTTTAGGTTTTGTTTGGTTTCTTGGTGGTTTTTTTTGTTTGTTTGTTTGTTTTTTTTTCTGGTAAACTCTGTGGAGAACACTGAGTGGTGTTCAGCCAGCTCTAGCCAGAGAGAGATCACAGCTGCATGCTAAGTGCTGCAAGACCCTACCTGTGGTATGCGTAGATCTATCTTTAAAGGCATTTGTGAATATACCTGTTAAGAAAGGCTCGGCATCCCTCTTCCTTTCTTGTGGTTGCTGAAGTTTTACTGATGAGAGGTGTAGCAGGCAGTTTGGAGCTTCATAAATACTTCAAGCTTGTCTTTATTCAGAAAGTATTTCTCAGACTGCTTGCTTGTCTTGCAGGACTTCAGGGCACCCATCCAGGCTTGAGCTGAAGAGCTGCATAAAGAGAGCGCATTCAAACACAGTGTTCAGTGCTTTTTTCGTCAAAAATGTCAGTTATTTCATCTCTCCTTGGTTCCGTTTGTGTTACAGGTGGATGTGATGAAGAATGCATATAATCAAGGTCTCGAATGTGACCATGAGGAGGAGAATGGAGATGATGGCATCTCCCCAAAAGATGTTGGCCATAATATCTATATTTTAGCACATCAGGTATGTCTTTTCTGTTGTGTGACTGCTTCCAGAAAAGTGTTACATGGTTAAACTCCACATAAAACCTGACTGATCAAAAAGGGGGAGTTTCCTTTCTTGTGATTTCTGTATATATTTCTGTGTTTATGTACAACATGACTATCTGGAAAGTTGCTGAGAGCGGGACAAGTGAGCAGTCTCACTGTATGAGTAGGCAGTCTACAGGATTTGGTAGATTCTGTTGATGTGCAATAATGACGTAGGGCAAAGTTAATAAACATTTAGCTTTATCTTACTTTAACATGAACAACTCATTCATAATCACGTTGTCATTATTGCTGTATTTAAATAGTAGCTTCTGTTGTGCTGTCAAGTCAGAGAAGATTCATATTGTTTTAGATGTATTAATTAGCAAATAAGAATATTCAGCTGTTTAACTGTTTTCTTCTTTTGACTTACACTGTAGTGCCCTCAGGCTTTTTCTGATTGCTTTTGCTTCTCTGGTAAAGGTAGAATGGGCACTGAAGGTTTTTATTTAATGGGGTATTACTTCTTCAGAATAGTTAGTAGCAAAAATAGTTTGTTTTTCAATTGTGTTAAGACTATTGAAAAGAGGTTTTTTAATGAAAAAAGTAAAGAAAACATTTGGGGTTGGGTTTTTTTTAATTATGTAATAAATGATAGCATTTGATATGTCATATAAGGGCCAGATTTTTTTAAAATGTCAAAGTATTTCATCTAAGTAAAACAAAATAGACAGAGAGGCATAGGGAGTGTTCCACAATCATTATACTTATTGAGTGTTGTTAGAAATTAAATACTCAATTCTCAAATACTCAGTACTCAAAAAGAAAAGAAAGCAATCTGTAGTTACACTAGTATTATGCAATATTTCTTTCAAGCAAGGAGTGGAAAAAATAGTTACTGAGTTATGCTCATGTGCTTGTAGCATATTTAAATAAGTAAATCTGGTTATTATTTTGTTGTTACGGGTGACTATGTTCCACTCTTGAGCTGCATGTGCTCACGAAAGATAATAGAATTTTTAGAAGGTACCTGTAGCACCTCTCATGTATGACTCTTTTACTTCTTGAAAATTTAAATGATTGTTAGACAAATCAGAATGCTTGTATTTTATGTCTTCTGCCTACCGTTTGTGTTAGGTGACTTAACAGGGCTCATGAAAATGGGAAATAAATCTTGGGGAGTAGAATATAGTCTTAAAACTATATATGAGGTGACTAATGGGGTCATTTTACCAGAGAGGTCACTGCAAAGGGCACTCTAGCTAGCTGAAGTGTAGATAAAGTTCTGTCCCTATGTAGATATTCAACGTGCTGAGGAGGCCTGTACTGTTCCACAGCTATTCCAAATGCCTCATCTGTAGTCAGAATTTTAGTTGCATAAGGCTCATGGCAGCAATTTACTGAGCTGCTTCCTGTTCCTTTGAATTAAATGGTGTGCTTGGTTCTATATGCTGTAATAAGATCTTTTTTTTTTTTTTTTTAAAGAAAGGATTGTTTTTCTCTTCTTGCAGTTCTGTAACACAGTATGTGCGTCTGTTTACAATAGCTTTGCACCCATGTCAACCCCTATACCAAAACAAAGCAATGGAAGGGCAGGCAATCTGAGGCCTTCCTCTCCTCTCTGCTAATGAAAAGCTATGAATCTTGGCACAGGATTGCTGATCTTTAACCCCAAACTCTTTCCACATGTGCCCTTTTACTTGCCCTGGGATGGGCAGGATATGAGCATGGCCCCTCCTCAGTAAGGCCATTGTTGCTGGGTTCCTTTGCTGGCTCTGCTCTCCAAACACCCTCTTATGCTTTGCTGTGTTGAGGTGGCTTTTTGGTGGCTGGGCCTTTCACTCAGCTTAACTGACCCAACTTACATAATATTTCTCTGCTGTGCTCTTTATAGTTTCAGAGTTCATCTGGCTTTGTTTTTGTCTACAACCAGTGTGGCAATTTGGTTACCTTCCTGCCACTTGCTTGGGACCGCTCACTCTAGTTAAAGGGTTTTGGTCCCTCTGTAACAGCAGAATCAAGGCCAAGAGTTCCTCTTTTTGCTGTTGCAGCCTTCAGACATAGACAGTTTATTTTGGGGAGCTCAGACTTTCAGTTTTTGTCGTTGCACTCTTCAGAGCGATGGTGGGTTCTGCATTTTGCCACCACTAACATCCTTCCTTGCCCTTCCTGTGGTTGATTTTACCAGAAGCAAAAGGCATTCTTGTAAATGTTTGACCCTTGGTGCGTAGAAAGTTATAAATATGTCACAAGCAAGGCTGAGATTTCTGTTATTAAATCTCCTTTACAACCTCCCAACCCCTACCCCAAATGCATATACAGAAACATGTATGCAAGTGCATGTGCACACACATACATCACACAAGCACATACACGCACGTACATCACACACAGAGATGTGTGGGCACAGCAGCCTGGAACATGATGGTAAGAGGCTGACTATTAAATATAGCATGTCATGACAGTTATCACATGTCTTCCACGTGTTTCTCTGTCCCCTCTTTTCTTTCCTTGATTTCCTAATCCACCTCTAGCCTGCCACATGCCGTAGCTGTGCTGCTTCTCCTGCACTGACTCCAGGCTGTCTGTATGCTGCTGCTCCTCAATTTTCCCATTTGACGTATTACCAGAAGAGAGAAGAAGGGAGCGACACCAGTAGAAAGCAGAACTGACTTATCCATGAGGAACTACCTTGAGCTGCGCTTCCACCCTGCAGCCTGCCTTTGGGGTAGGGCTCTTTCCAGACATAGCTCTTCTACAGCTGCTTGTGGAGGAGTGACTCAAACTGGTGCTTGAGGTCACATCCTGGAAAAATAAGCCTATTATTGCTAGATAGAGAGCATTCACAGTTCTCTTGAAAAATCCATGGAGGAGATTGTTTTCTTTGTCTTGTTCAAATGTCAAGCTCAGAGCCAAGCCTTCAACTTGACATTACTGATTTCTTGCGCTAGTCTCGGGTGAATACCAGTGGTGTTGTTATGGATAGTTCCATCAGCTCTTACACCTCTTCCAGCTTCACTCAAAACAAATTGCTGTGATATTTTTATTGCTGTCCTCTCAAAAGATTCCGTTAAAGCCACACTTTGTTTTGCAATGTTAGTAAGGCTGTAAGGCTGTCCATAAAGGTACTTCATCTTAATGTGATATCTCTGTAGAGATTAAAAAGGCTTTTGACATAGTAGCACATAAAAACTTTCATACTTACTCACTTCTTATGTGCAGAAGCATTCGTGTAGGAGAATCAAGTTTTTAAATGGCTACCAAAAAAAGAAAAGAAATCATAAAAGGTTAAGGAAATCCTCTGGCTTTTCAGATGGCTACTTGAGCTTGCTACCTCTTAGTTATAATGAAGTATTTCAGTAGTTTGTAAACTAAAAAAAGCTTTATTGGAGTTAGTATTTCTTTGAGGTTCATGATGCTTTTACATTTACTATGAAGTAAGATAACGCACTGGTTATAACCACAGGCTCCTGTAGTTTGAATGCCTGTATACATGTGCTTCTGTTAACAGAAAATACTTTGGAGTATTTCTCTGTGTTTTTTAGCTAGATACTGCTCTCTAAATACGGCATTAAGCCCAAGCTAATACACTGCACCTTTCAACAGCCGTTTTATTCCTGAGGTTCAGAAGAATGTGAAATAACTTTACCTAGCTTCTAGCCAGCTTGCAGCATGGGAAGAATGGACTTTCATTAGCCTGTTAAACTATGTAGATGTGTCCTTGATCTAGAAAGGCATGAGAGTAGGCAGGGAGTAGGGATGCAAATTCTAATACTCCAACAAAATTTTCAAGTTTTCAGTGCCTTGTGACTTCCTCCATCTAATTCCCAGAGCTGTTGCAGGAGCATAGGAATATTGACATAGTATGTCAGCCCTTTCGTGAAGTATGTTCTGTGCTCTCAGACAAGGAGAATGTTTATTCAACTGCTCAGTTTTAGCATACGTTAAAGTGCCTTGCTGGAGAGAGAGCCTAAGCCTTGGAATTCCACAATATCTTTGTAACCTCCAGGTAAATAGAAGGGTGGGGCATTTTATGAGGTTAAGCTACAAATTTACTTAAATCCCAAGAGAGTATGAAAATACTTGTATTTTTGTAATTGCCGATGGCACCAAGGCTTAATGAAAAGTCATTTGCTCCACCCCATAAAGTTGGAAGAAATTAACACTGCTTGATATCAATGCAGTTGTACAGCATAAATAAACACAAGCTTGAACCAGGCTATCTTCTAATAGACTAATACAGTTGGAAATGTTCTTCCATTGATTAATTTCTTAAAATAAACTAAGGGAAAGGCGTCAGGATTTGCTGTGCATTGTAAGGTTCTTGCTTCGGGTACTATAAGTATACTGTAGCAATTGGGCGTAATGAAGAAGTCATACTTCTTCCTCGCTGGTGCTAATTTTAAATGGACTGAGAAAAATAAGTCATTCAGCCTTATGTATTTGTTAATATATTAAATGCATTAATATCAGCATCAAGATTTCTGTATCAAACTTGGCAAGCTTTATCAAACTAATGTCTTATTGACATCTTTATGCAGCATATCACATATTAGTGTATGCACATGAAGAATATTTGCTAAGTAGGCAATTAAAATAATAATTGATGTCATGGGTTTATAGTTTGAGAGTAGTGGTTCACTACAAGCTATTTTTTTAAACTTACTATTTTTGACATTTAAAATAGGACTGGTTTGATAATGAGACTTAGCTACGTGGTACATTCATTAAGGAGAAACTAAAGTCAGTTTTAAAAAATATAGCTACCCAAATACATAAAATTCTAAGAAGCACAAAGCCTTTGTTTCTCTGGGTTTCTGATTAGCAGGTCTTTCTATATCTTGCCGTCAGGTTTGAGTACAGCAAGGACTGGGAGCAATTTTATTTTCCATATCAATGCTGTGCCTAGAACTGGGTGGTTCTAGGACTCTTGTATAATACAGCAGAACAAATAAACGACAATGACAATAGGAATTTCAGAAATATTAAAAAAAAATTAATCTTCCTTTTCATAGGATTTTGGAACAGTTAAAAGCTGTCATTAGTTTTGTTTCCTCCTCTCTTAAAGTAGATGGTATTACCCAGAGTTACAAGTAAAGACACCAAGCCAGAAGCAGGTATAGACAGCAAGTCATTAGCTGGAAAGGAATACAAGTTGCTCGATCCACAGTGCTTTGCTTTAACTGCTATGCTGGATTTTCTTCTATGCTCACTCAATCCCAGCTACTTTACTAACGAGGAAAATTTACATTTATTGGGTGGTACAGTTGAGAGGTGCATAATCACTGACCACATTAGTACTCCAAGAGTTTTTTAAAGAGATCATGTTAACGTGGGTTGTTTTTTTTTTTTCAAATAAACTTTCCTGTGCTGCTAATAGTATGGATTGTTAAGGCAAGGAGCATAGGATAAAGGTTACAAATGTGCACATGAGTGTGAGGGAGGTATTGTAAGGGCTTAAGTTTTTTTTGTGGGTGGTTATTTTTGGTGGTGTAGCTTGGAGCAGCTGCTAGATTTCCTTCACTTAGCTGTATTTTAATGTTTAGGCAGATGAAATTAGACCTTGATCCTTCTTCTCTCATGTTTGTGTGTGCATGCATAAAATAAAATACATTTATTAAAACATATACTATGAGTAAACGTGAATTCTCATACCCATCCATTTGTCTTGGCCCGCATATAATTCAAGGACAATAAATTCTATGACAAAACATGGGCTTAAAATGATGAGAGTGGATTTACCATGGCTTAATATATGGGGAACACAAGAAGAAAGACTGTGAATATGTGCCTCCAAACGTGAGATAGGATCCCTATGTGTAACTTTTTCCTTCAGAGTAAGAATTTAAAGTTTCTGAACTAGCTAGCTTTTCCTGGGCAGACTGAACAGTATTCTGAATGAAGTAAGTATGACTATGGTCAGGAGTAAATTTGGGGTGAAATTTGACTGTTTAAAAGGAAATGTTGATGATGAAGGCTGAAATTAATTAATTAATACTGTGCCTTGACAAGCACCTTCTATAAGACACAGCAAAGAAACACCTGGAAGGCTGTTTATGATAGTTGGAACCAGTTACAACCCCCAGTAGTCTGCAGTGGACATTAACTGGCTGAAATGATAATGTCATGGTTATACCATGGAAAAGAGATTAACAGAAGCCAAGTGGAAAATTCTTGCAAGAACACCTTCATCTTTGTTGTTGATGTTACCATTATAGGCCCGTAACATTTGATCTCCCTGCCCATGTAGGAGGTGTGAGTTTTTAGAGCATTTTGCTCTAAAAGATAGGTTTATCCTCATCGAGTTGGGAAGCAACTTTTAGCTCCAACAAGGATTGTCCAGAAAAGCTGAGATCTGGGGACCATGCTGGCTCAGTGAATTTTTAAGCTTGTTGGCCTCTTTCTGCCCGGACTCCACCTTGTGTAGATGCTTTGCTCAAAAATGGAGCTGTGGCCCATTAGTCCAATAAGGGTCTGGTTTTACAGAATATTAGGCTGTGCCTAGGTTCTACTTAAAAAGATTTTGTGTTGATTCTGTTCTGTGAATGAAATGGCTTGGTTTATTTGAATTTTTAAACATCTCTGAATGGTACACTCTAAAAAAGTAGTGTCTGTAGTGTATGAGAAAAGGATTTGGGAAAAAAGACCCAAATACAAAAAAAATCTGAGCTTGTCTGGTGTAAATGGCTGTACTGTACTAGAATCACTGGTTATATTGAGTGAAAATATAGATCAGTCACATTTTCTGTAGTAATGACCATTTCAAAATTTTGCAGTTGATGTGAGCAAGCAGCAATTAGTAGGTATTATTGGAGATTGTTTTCCCAAGCACCTGATGGCAAATGGAGAAAAATACTATACACATTTAAATAACAGGACTACCATTTGAGGCCAGGGGGTAATCAAACCTATCCTTTAGGGTAAACCTGTCCTTCAGAATGAGTAGCTGTGATTTTGTACAATAAGGATGCTCTCTTTCTGCAGGACAGGTAGAATTTTTAGAGCTAAAGGATGTAGTTTTTCACGAGGCTTTGCTGACGTATGCAGTTTTTTGGGTTTGTGTTTTTTTTGTTTCTCTCTCCATAACAGAGAAGCTCTTGCTGATAGCAGTGCCAAAGCAAAGGGCTAATGGGGACCAGTCCCAGGAACAGTGACTGTCAGGGGACTCATATACTTGGCTGCCAGACCTGAAACCTCTCATAGAACTTTTATGCTCCACATGTTGTTTTGTAGTTATCATCCTGATGAGACAGGCTATGGCATCAAAATGACACAGGCTAATTAAATGTCAGCAGAATCAGAAGCTGTTGCAAGGCTTTTACACTTAGATTGCCAAGACTGAAACAGAAGCCAATGACGCACATCACCCTCCTTGCAGCTCATTAGGATGGTATATAACTCTACCTTCAGCCAGCTACAGTATAGAGAGACAGTATGGAGGCTGCCACAGGGGCTTGACACTAATGAGCACCTGAAAGATTAAACAAATGTCTGTGGCTGCTGTTAGGTCTCAGGTTAAAACCTTGGCACTTGTCCTTCGATGTTTTCTTTTCCTCCCCTTCTCCTTGGAAGCCTTCACCTCGGAATCTTGTTGTGACTTTGATAGGGATCTAAATGGGGACCTCTGTTTCCCCTCTGGTGTCCTGTTGACAGGCTGCTAGGATTCAGAGTGGAGCTTTTTACTCTAGAATGGCCACAAAGGTTTTAGCTTATCTTCTTTTTTCTGGTTCTACTTCTCTAGAGCAAGATCAACTGCCTATTATACTACGCGTGTGTTTTACTACACAGAATGTTAATGAGAAATATAGCCTGTTTGGCTGTGGTGACTGTACATTTCTCTAGTGCACAGGTGGCCTTAATATTTCTGCTTTGTGGGTTTCTTCTGTCTTTAACTTCTGTAATCCTGTGTCCTTGTGTTTTGTGGTTTACAAGATTTTTTTTGTCATTGGGAAATGTATTGGTATGAGGGCCCAAACGTTACACCAGAAGAAATAACCTTGCTTTGTAAAATGCCTGTATTGTCAAATCTTCACATTAGTTGGTGGTATTATTCTAAAACTTGCCTGTGTGACAATGACATATTGTTTAAGATATTTTCTGCTCTCAGGCTCAATTTGCAGTCCTGTATTAGTAATAAACATACTACCTTTATATTACTATCTGAAGCAGCACAGGCTGGGGAGAATTACTTTAGTTCTCCTTTGATTCTATATCACCAGCAGGGCAGTTACTTAGGTTTCCACTTTAAGAATATGTCTTCATTTAGCTGTATCCTCAGTGGGCCTACATAGGAAGACCTCCACAGAAAGTAAGCAAGTTATACGAGGATAGAACTGAACCTGTTGCCCTCAAACCCTACTCTTACCCTAGAGCTCCCTATTTGTATTTGGCAAGCACAGTCTTCATTAAGAGTGATGATATATGGGCAAAAAAGAGCATGGCCTGACTTAAAGCTTGTCAATTGAATTTGCATGGGGGAGTGTTAAGTAAAAATAAAAATCATTTTACATGTAAAACTCAGTACACTCAACTCAGAAGTCACTGAGAGATAGTAAATGTGGAACCACATAGTGCCATCTTTACAAAGTCACTCCTCAAATGTGCTTTCAGTTGCCTTCAGTTGCCTTCAACTGAGAAGCTACATATTTTCTGCTCAGAGATGGGTGTAATGTAGCTACTTATTTTGTTCAGATTGCAGCAAACTCCCCTTATTAAGGAAGCAGAATTATACAAAGTTGTAATAGTCTAGTGTAGGTGAAGTCTTGCTCTGGAGGCAGAGCTGGGGCTTTTCTATTAGAGGTGGCCTTCAAATAAACCAAACCACTCTTTTTTCTTATATGTAAAGCACAACTCAGAGATTTTACTCTAAGCTAAGAGGAACTTGCTTTGTTTGTTTTGAGGCAAAGTGAGGGCAGCCTTGGAAGTACCATGAAAATTAAGTCTGGTCTTACTATTATCAGACCAGTTCTCATAGGCCTCAAATACCTGCATTTCACAGGTGAAATCCTACACCTTAATTAAAAAAAGAGGGGGGGCACATCTTTATCTGTCTCAATTGTTCAGTAGTCATTGAAGTAATTACAGGTTAACAAAAATAAAGCGCATTAATCAGAATGTTAAAATATGTCTGTTCCTCACAGCTGCTCAGTTTTAACTCTCATCTCCTCTGATGTCATAATTTAATTAGGTATCTCAGTCATCATAGTTTTCCAGAATAGACAAGATCTGAATTTGTAATCTACAAATAGGCAGAGCTACCTCAGCATTCCTCTTTATTTACTTAATTAGCACAGAAAACTGAAAATGAGTTCCACCTTGCACTGAGGCAACTTTAAGAGTTACTGATTAAAAGCGTCCAGCTGTGAAATTTAGTTTTAACAGCTTGTTATGTTTTTCTACACCAAAAGGGAAGTGATGAGTTAATTATGGCCACCAGTAAGTTTACGGGTATATAACACCTTCAGACCTGTACATAGATAAGCATCTAATCAACCTGGGGTGAGAGAAATTGTTTCTTTGCTGTTATTTACAGGCAAGGATTTTCAGAATTTGTTTCATGCTACAGATCATATCTGTGGTAGCCTTATTTAAATGAAGTTGGTCTTTCCCGCCTTTTCTTTCTGTAAGTTTGTCTGTAGAGCACAATCTAGCTGATAGTTGGTTGAGTAAAGTGACATTTTTTGTGACTGATGAGAAGAGAGATGAAATTTTTACTTTTTTGCTCTCCCATTGGGAATTGTTACTTCATATGTGCCAGGTGAAAGTGCTGTCTGTAGGACAGTAGCCATAACACAGAGTTAGAAAGAGCAACTCACCATTTTACTTTCTATTCTCTCTATTTCTATGCCCCTGACATTATTTTTTTTTAAAATATGTTTTGCTCTGCAAATTGGAGGTTGAGGTAAAAAATTCAACAACATGATTGAAAAAGCTGGAAAATCTCACCACTGAAATTATTCGAAGGGAGACATCTCTCGGTTCCTTTCCATCTCTACTTGGTCACTTCCCTGATTTGTACCCCATGAAGTGTATATATTAGACCCGTGCAGAGATTAGGAAATGCATGTCTTTTGTGAATTTGACAGATTGCAGCTTCAGCTGTTTACCTGCTACTTTAGTCTCATATGGTTTTGAACCTGAATGACCAAATTATGATTTTCTGTGTGTTGTGGAAATACCTGTTGAAGAGGTGGGATGCTAACAGGATTGAGTATGAACAGACTTTTTACTTTGCTATTGCTGTAACAACAAGGAGGACCACATAATGACCATAATCAAGTGCTTGAATTGTGAAGGCTGAGCCATGATACAAATTGCAACCGAGGACTTAAGCCTCTTTAATGAGCCTCACTGAAGATCGGTAGGTGGCTTATCCCGGCCTCTACAAGTGCAGTGTATGTACAGTGGCCATCTTTCAAACCATACCTGCATATAGCAGAGCTGGTGTTTATAGCATAGATTGGGTTGGTGAACTGCATCAAGCTTAAGGGGTCACCGTCTGCAAAAGACACCATGGCACTATACAGCAAACGTATGAGATGAGACTAAGGGTAGCAAGACATGAGGAGGGAGCCAGCAATGCAAGTACACCACTTCAGTTCAGAGACCACGCTGGTTTCTGTGTAGTTTGGCAAGACCCTGGAGAAGAGGTCTAATATGGAAGTATCAGCCCTTGAGTTACTGTCTGCTGTACGCTTGGTGCCAGTCAACGTCTTCTAGTCTTATTACTTACAGAAGGAAATATGCCCATGCTTAAGTCTTAAAGACTTAAAACTGTGGTTCCACTCACCACATTGCCCCCAAATAAGAGTCATAAGTGGTTCCTCCTTTTGTTTGTGTTCGTCTTCCTTTTCTTTAGAAGCCATGTATTAGACAGCAGTAAATAGATCTTTTGCAGAGAATCAGTGTTCTGAATAAGAGGAGAAACAGAAAGTGTAGTGCCTGATAGCAAAAGGATTTTGAGAGTTCCTGAAAAGGATATGCCATTCACAGCTCTCTTATTTCAAGCTTATGTATATATTTTGTATGTATATAAAGTGTGTGTGGCTTTTAGATGTGAACAGTTCTCTTGCAGTGTGTATGCTTGCTGGTCTGTTGCTGGTTTTGGTCTTTCTCAGACTGGCTCTGTACAATGTTGATGAGCATGCCAGTAAGGTCTTACTTTGGTCTTATTAGACCTTTGGTAAGGTCTTATAATTTTTTGTCTGCCTTTCATAAAAGTTGTGTGTGGCTGAGATCTTCTCCCTGTGAAGAAGACTAGTTGCAGTAACCTTGCTCTTTTTTCTTCCTTTTCCATTGAGCTTTCTTGTTATATTCCCAGAGTCACGCCTGACACTTCCATCATCACCTTATATCCTTCCATGCAGAATACTCCAAAATTTTGCTTATGGTAATCATAGGAGGCAGTCTACAAGTGCATTTGTATTATCCTGTTGAAACACTCTGGATTACATACTGCTGCCACATCCTATGTTCAGTATGGTCAGTCTACACTAAAAAATAATTATGACCAATGCATGCATTGAATTGGTTTGGCTCACGTAGGCTCAGCTACCCATCACAATTTACACATAGCCTGCAGAGATATTTCATAGCCATCCCCCTCAAATTAATTTTGTTTTGTTGCAATACATTTTATCTGACCTGAACTTTCCTCACACATACACGTCATTTTTTTTGCAAGTGAGCTTTGCCAGCAAAATAAATTACAAAGCCAAATGGAAGTAGAGGTCATTGGAATATTAGCAAGTCATTTTGTCTTCTGCTGGCTTTCATCAGGGATAAAAGAACAGCAAAACCACAGCAAAATTAGCAGTAAAGTTACTATACAGGCTGCAAACATAATAGTTACAGAGATCACTTATCTGTGGTGGTTTCTCTTATGTGATAGTATTGAGGTGTTTTATTTCTCCTGCAAGATAGATCACACTACAATTTGTAGTGTGTACCATGTAGAGGCTGGGGAGGAGAGATGGTGTCTCAGAGGTTACATAAGGCCATGGAAGATCCAGCAATAGAATCCAAAGAGTCTGGACCACCCAGGGCCTTGCTTATGTACCACAAGCCATCAGGGGAAGATTAACTCTAAACCCTTTTGGTTGCTCTGTACAGTATAATCATCTAAATGAAATCAATGAATACTTGATTTGAGAGTCTCCCGTTGCTCCATCCCTGCTGTTTCTAATGTTTGTTAACAGATTGCTTTGTGGTAGAGTGCAAAGGTGCCGCTCTATAAAACTATAATGACTTCTGGAAAGGAAGTCACCCTGTGTATTGCAGAAAGCACCATTCAGTTTTGAATGGGACGTGGGGAGTTGAGAAGTTGTTATTTCTGTTAGTACAGCCAGTTGGAATAAAAATTTCTGCTCAGTTATGGTTAAGATGACATTTCCTTTTCCCTTGCTTTCTCTCTCTCCTTGTTTACTGATGGAACACGAGTGTTCTCATTTGCCCCGGGCAGGGAGCTGGCATGTGGTAAGGTCCTGGCACTCCAGGGAAGACGATCTCATTTTCTGTGTCCTGTCCTCTTCTGTCTCTCACCCATCCTGTTTGCTACTCCCTTGACCTTCTTTTTGTTGTTTTTTCTCAGTCCTTGGGATTTTTCTTGTCAGTCTGCAGGCAGCTTTTTTATCCTTTCTTGCTCTCTAAACAGTAAATGAAGCATTCAGTGAGATGACTGAGGTTTTCTTTTGTGAGGGGGTTTGGTGGTTCCAGGTCTCACATTGCCTGACTTGAGAAGCCAAAGGGCTGAAGGGGAAAAAAAGAGTAAGAGATTATGGCTGTAAATCAGAACCAGACGCACCACTTTGTTTTCACAGCAAGGTAAAACTAATTTGAAGAGATACAATTATTCTGCTGTTGCTGCAAGTTACATTTTGTCTCATTTCTGGTGAAAGACCACTGGCCTTTTGGCTGGCAACCCACCCTGGTTACTGGTAGGGTAGAGATGAAGCTAATTTGCAGCAGGTCTGCCAGATGGACTGGACTTCAAGTCTGTACAAACAGCTCTTGCCTCGCTTTCCCCAAGGTCTGTAGTTCATGAACTTCCAGGAGTGTGTAGCGGCCACTCTCTGCCCTGACATGCTAGTCGGGGCTGACTGGCACACCAGAGAGTTGGCTAGTGAGCTGCAGCTGGGGCCTGGGGTAAGGGCAGAGAGGGCACTTTGCATTGCTGTACTTTACAAGTGCACACCACAGATCCGGTTGCCTTCCCAAAATGAGCCTCAATCCACTCCTGAGTGCAACCTAACCCAGTGTCCTTTCCCTATCAGGTATGCCTGTGTGCCAGGTATTTCCCCCACCAGCCTTACTGCTGCCTTACAACTGGGAGAAGAGACTTGAGAGAACTGGTGACAAGGATAGTAATTCTGAAAATAATTTTGTTTCTATTTTTTTAGCTGCTTGTAATATTTCTTAATAGCGATACTGTAAATAGAAAGTGTTTCAAGGCACAGAAACTATTTGTGTCTTTATTTGGGCTTCTCAGCTAGTTATCCACAGCTTATAGTAATACTCCATAGTCTTTTCTAGAAAATCAGTTTAACATGTTTCAACTTTGACAGTGAACTGACTGTTCTGTGAAAGCCCTGCTTGCTTACAGGCCACTAAGCCTCACCTATTTAGATCCCTTTGTACCAGTCTAGTAATAAAAAGTCACCTTTAGCCCCCAAGTTTGGCAGTCTCAAAATGCTAGAGAGTAAAATATATCTTATAGAATTTGGGGTCTTTGATTTGCTGTTTCTAGCTTGCATTCCTTGCTCTCCTGCTGTTTTGGGGAGCAGAAGCAACGCCTGGTGAAATCAGCAGGAGTTTTGACAACTGTCTCAGCTGTGTACTGGGTTAGACCTCATGCCTCCAATGAAGACTGAGCTACAGAGGAGACACCCTTGCAGCTTAATGCTTACAGCCAGGGAATGACATGTTCTTGTAAAAATAAAGAAAGGGTCTGTGTTTTACAGAGATAATGAAAAGTGGAGGATTACTGTCTCTTTTCCCAGCAATTTTTGCACATGGTCACACATATGTATATACATACTTTGGCAAACCAATCTAGTATCCCAAGTTCAATGAGTTATTGACAAGCTGATGACATGAACGTTCACAGCTTTAAATCACTTTTTCTTTGAGAACACTTAAATAGCTGTGTTTTTGTTCAAGTAAATCTTGACTTTATAACAAAAAGCCTGCAGGAAATCAGTATATTGTTAATTGCAAAATATGGGTCTGCTGTGGCTTTCTGTGCAGCTGATCGTATATGGAATCTCAGATGACCAGCAGATCTGTTTTTGTAATTATGTTGTGTGAGGAGTTAGACTGAATATTACTTACATTTCTGTCATTTATCTCTACTATTTTTTTGTTACTGTCTTCAGTGTTCTTGGTCTGTCCTCAATCTTTCATGTTTTATACTCATGCTTTATTTAGTGTTTTCTAAATTTTTGAAGTTAAAATCTTTCAATATGAACAATAGTCCTTCCTTGGGAACTGATTGAAAGCCAAATGATCCTTATTCGTATAGCTATTGCCCTATACATCCCTCTTTGGAAATTACTGTTCCATTGTATGCTATTGCTTCCTTGTGCCTACATGCCTTGATGAGTAGTAAAATACAGCGTTGACATTTGAAAAATTGCCACTGGCATGATTGACGGGTGAGTGAATGACTGACAGAGAGTTTTCCCCTCAGAGGTGATTTTTTGGGGGGGAGTCTCTGCAAATTCAGGGTCTAGTGCAGATTATTTTTTGTATCAGTTATGCTTGCCATGCATTTTTGAGCTTTGCTTTACAAACATAAATGGGACTATTCTTCTCATTATAGTTGCTATTGTCCATGCTCATCCAGTGTCTCGTCCTTTCGCTTCCCCCAAAGATTTGTGCAGCGCTTTGGAAATAACACTTAACTACATCACAGGAGTTAAATATGAAAAAAAGCCATTCAGTCCTTGCACAGCTTTTACTTGCCAGTCACCGACTGTCACCTAGGGTGTATGATCAGCTTGGATAGGCTTTCCATGTTCTAGGTTCAGAGTTTGTCACCACATGGTTATTTTCATTGCTATGTCTTTGATCTCCAAAAAAGCTCTGTGCTGGTCAAGGAGTCTGTTGACACAGTCTCCTTTGCCCATGTGAGCCTTTGAGCTCAGTACAGACTGAAGGAAGGATCATAAAAGCAGAGCTTCAGAAAACATAGCATTTCTAAAGCTGTTCTGTGTCTTACTGTGGGCCTCTGCTTCAGATCTGGGCTTTCACAGATTGCTTTCCATACCATTCTTTCATCATTGTAGCTGTGACAATACAGAAATATTAGTACTACTTATTATTGTGGCAATGTAGAAGAATCTATCCAACTTAACAACTTCAATACAAGCAGAAAACACAGACCCTTTGCCCTTGAGGTTACTGTCTGAAAGTCTGGACTACAGAAGGTAAGTGGATATAGAGATGTCAGCACTATTGCTGACATCTTTAGGTAGGTTTCCCTTCTGAAGTCTGCTGTAGTTCCTCAAGCTTGGTCAGCAATCCCTGGTCTTTTCTGATGTGTCTTTGCTGGCAGCTGAAGTGCTAGCACAGAAGATCCTGGACTGTTCTTCAGATAATTTTGTATAGTACTAGTGTCAGGAAGCCCTAGTTGTGTGGTGCTAGGCTCTGTACACATATCAGCATAAGACAGTTACTGCCTGAAACCACAGCATAATAAAATATAATGAAGATTACTGAATGCACATGGTTTTGAAGTATGTAGCTGCTGTTCAAATGAAACCTGACAGTCAGATATGCACTGTATCTTCACTGTCTCAAACCACCAGTAGTCTGTTAACACACTGTGCTAGTCAGTCCCATTACAGTACAAGATGGCTGAAATAGTTTTCCTTTCCAGTCCATGTGGTAAGGGAACTTCTGTTACTGATACTTATCAAAAGATACTTTTGCAGTAAAAATTAGGAACAGTTAAAAGTATATCAGGAAGCAATACTTTGAGATTTGACATGGTTTACAAATGGTATTTCCAATTCTGTACACAAATTCAAATGTTTATAAACAACGGGGTTTTTTTTGTGGCAATAATGGAAATTTCTGATTCCATATATGTCCTTTTCTCCAAACTAGCTTAATTTTAATATGAGAATAACTATCCACACATCCTTGACTTGTCATTTATTAGAAAACTTAAAATCTTAAAATCTAATGGCAGACATTAGAGAAAAAGGGTCAAGATACAGGCAAAGTTCCTCTGTATTACCTTCTGGTTATGCTAATTCATCGCTCAAGGAAGGGCGTGATTGCATTCTGTCTAGTAAGCTCTTTTCCTTGTATCTTAAAGAAGAGATATAGCTGAAGCAAAGGGCATTTGTAGATGGACAAGAAAAATAATTGAGTCACAGAGAGTCTTCTCTTTNTTAATTTAAAGGAGAGACATAAGAAAGAATGTGATAGTAGTGTGCAGAATGATGAATGATACCAAGAAGGTGATTTTTTTGCCCTTTCCCAAGTCCCGATACAGAGGAACATTAAATAAAGCTGAAAGGCAAAAATAGTACCAGTGTTTAAAGGGAATTTTTAAACTGTTACTACCTTGTTTCCACAAGCTCCTCTTGTTTCTCCATGATGCTATATATATGGAGTTGGATGCAAAAGGTGTATAGAAAATGAATTCAGGTTGTCCTGTTGAGATGATGTTGTCTGTGTGCTCCAATAGGTACTGTCTGGTAATAACCTGACTGGATCAAGTTATATGGCTTGTGTGGAGGAGAAGAACAAATCAGATATTCTTAACGATCCTGTTTAGCCTTAAAAATAAGTGGAAGTTGCATGTGATACTGATACATGTAATTAGACTATCCCATACATTTGGTAGATAGAGAAACAAAGTAACTATTTAAGGCAAAAATCTATTATCGATAGAAAAAAATATTGCTCTGCAGTTGACCCCCATTGATTTTTTTGCATGTTTCTCTGATTATCTGCTCCTGACCCTTTTATAAAAGGCTGATGTTGTGCTACATTGACTCAGGGCTCTACTGTCAGGGCCAAGCAGATTCCTATCCTTGAGCAAGTTGTAGGAAATATTTATTCTTCCTGAATATTTCTTTCTGTTATTCTCTTTCTTTTGGACATTCCATTTATTATTCATCTTTAAGTAATAAATTTATATGAAGATTCAGAAGAAAATTTATTTTGATCAGATGATTCTAGGGAACTTCAATAAATAGAATAAATTGTATATGTATCTCTTCCTCTCACCATTCTTAGATAAAAAGGGGATGGCGAGACATGGAAATAGCTTATAAACGAGTGTGATCACTTTCTGTTTAGATTACTACAATATATGTTTATATTCATTGTTACTTTCAGACTTGATCCCTGACATGCTTTTTCTAGATTTTAATTATTTTATAATTCCTCAACATACTGTGCTATTTTATGTAGTAAATCCTAACCCACCTGTGCTGATCATCACTTCAAAGCCTATTTCCTGCAGTGATTTTGAGTGCTGTGCCTACCTCATTTCTGATGTCTGTGTCTAGTCTGTTGTGATGATGTCTATGTAGTGATTGAGACCTGGATCTTGTTTGCAAGATAGCATTTCCTTTCCTGCCTCAGTTTCTCCCCTACCTTAAAATGGATGAAGCACCTCAGAGTTTCTGGATGAAAACCACTCACTCTGATATAGGGAGAAATGCATTTTTAGTGATCTTTCCTCATGGCTTGTAATTAAGTCTTTGTATCTCACCAACCTAAAGACATCATGAATGCAATTTGCAGGCATTCTGAGTATTAAACTTTATGCAGCTATCGAGCATTTTAAATATTTACTCATCGATAAGAACAGATGTGTTTTATGAATCATGTAAAGTATGTAATTCGTAAAAGTTTGTAGGAAGAGATACATATTTGTGTGGTTTTGTGTGTGCACATACATGCTATGTATATAAACTCTACAGTTAAGAACGTATTTGCCCACCACTGCAGTCCAGCTGCCTCTGAGATAGTCATAGATATTATCTTGGCAGCCCTGAAATGCCAACCTGCAACATAGTGAAGAACAGTTTAGCCATTTGAAGTCATGGAGAAAATTTAATTTTAAATGTAATAACGTAGTCAGAGGTAAGTGCATTTTATGGCTAAAGTTAAGTGAAAAGAAGCATTCAGTCTAATTTTTGGGATTTGTCAAGAGCTCTCCAAGAACCATCTAGGCTGCAGGCTAAACTGCCTTACATAAATCTCAGCAGAAGACTTGCTGCTGACTTTTTAAGACTATATTATTTCTATTGCTTTCAAGTAATTACATTTTTGTTGTTATCTGTGGAAGGCCCCACTGGGTTGAGCATGCAAGTATATGGGGGTGGGGGGAAGGAGAATTTGTGTTAGTGGAGATGATAAAGCTGAAAACATAGCAGAAGGACGTAAATCAGGTTTTTCTTTTCTTTTTCTAGTTGGCTCGTCACAATAAAACATTGCAACAGATGCTGAAGCCAGGGTCAGATACAGATGAAGGAGATGAAGCCTTGAGGTATTATGCCAATCATACAGCACAGATAGAGGTAAAGAATTGCTCACTAGAAAACCGAATATGAGACAAGTTTGCATCTTGTGCATGGTGTATCACCACTTTTTAAGCTTCTGAACAGCAAAGCTTATTCAAATGATGTAGATTATTTATGAGGAGGAGAAGTTGAATAATTCGCTTTTGGCTATGGGAGGAAAAATAATGCACCTATATTAAGAGCGGCTACAAATAATCACTTTACAGTAACTTTCTTATGTGTTACTGAGTGTGTTTTGTTAGAGAAATAATGACTGTGGATAGTAGCTGTGTCATGAAGTCAAGAATAATTTTGTATGGTACATCACTCAAATAAATAATCATGAGTTTCAAAGCCAGGGATGATAACTGATGAAATTAAAGGTCTGACTGCTGGACAAAGAGGTTTTGAAGTGGTGTAGACATTCAGTATAGCTTTTGTTTAAAAGACCAAGGCTTGGCATGGTTTATCAGATCTGTTCTCTGTTTTAAATTTTACCCCTGCCATGGATTGGATTTAGATCAAGATCCACAGAAGTATTTAGGTTCTTAGCACTTATACCAGTTCCAGTGCTCCTACAGATTTCATGGGATTATAGGTATCAAGGTAGGAGTTAACATCCTAGAGTGTAGTGTCTATAGTCTGTAGTGACTTTGTAAGGAGGAGAATTTCAGTGATGCAAAGACAGCTGTTGCAAGAGATGGCAGGAAGAAGAGGCATTTGTCTCTCTCTAGGAAATACTTTATCAAGTCCAAAACTGGCCCAGTATGAGAACTGCACAGTATGGTTGGATACAGGCCCAGTCTGAATCTGAGCCAATAATTTTACCTTCAGTGGGCTCCTAGGCTCCATCAGCATTGGACTTGAGCTTGAGAGCAGCCTTGACGCAAGCGCCTCAGGTTCCTCTTGTCCTGGCTGCCATCAAGACAGGCCATGGCTGAGTCCTTCTCTGTTTCCCATCATCCTTTTTGCCTGATATCGTCCAACGTTATCCCACCTCAGGACAGATAGAAGCTCCATGTCTGAGATTGTCCAGGTTAGCTGCTAGTCACATAGTCCTGTTGCACAACTGCTGACCTGAGACACAACTATTTACTTAGGACACTTCAGAACTGCCTGTTCAAATTTCACATAATGCACATGCCAATGGGCAGACATAAGCACAATTATTTTTCATCTCCAATGCAAATGTGCTTGACATAGTTTTTTAGAATGTTCACATAGTAAATATGAATTAACAGAGAGAAGGGAAAGTTCTTTAATGCAGGATTGTGACTGGAAAAGTGTGACTCAACCCAACATTCCTGCTGTATCAAATAGATGTTTGTTAGTCTTTCTCTGAAGGCAGTTCTAAACCTGTTTGCTGTTTGGCGTTTCAGCTATAGCTCCCCTGTAGGAGGGTATCTCATTTGTTTAATTAGAAAGTCAAATAATGGGGTTTTTTTTCACTGGTGGCTGTACAGAGACATGGGTCCAGGAGTCAAGATGAGTTTTCTACCCATTTCTGTATTTGTAGTAATGCAGAGTCCATGATCAGAACGGGAAAGCAATTTTGATGACAGTGCAGTGAGATGGAATAAAATGTAAGTCACTCACTGATAACTTGGTAGGCTCAGAAATACAAACAATGCAAAACCTTGGGTTTTGCCAAGTAGAGAAATAAAGACTGAAAATATATTGGTGCTGAGGGCTGCTATTTTTGCATGATCACCCTAACAATTTACCTCATTGTAGAAATATCAGAGCAGCCCTGAGGAGAAGGATTTGGGAGTGTCAGTGGATGAGCAGCAACGTGCACTCACAGCCCAGAAATCCAGTCTCATCCTGGGCTGCATGAAAAGAAGAGTGGGCAGCAGGGCAAGGGAGGTGATTCTGCCCCTTTACTCTGCTCTTGTGAGAGCCCACATGGAGTACTGCATCCAGCTTTGGAGTCATCAACACAGGAACTGGTCCAAAAGAGGGTCACAAAGATGATGAGAGGGCTGGAGCACCTCTCCTATGAAGACAGGCTGAGAGAATTGGGGTTGTTCAGACTGGAGAAGAGGAGGCTCCAGGGAGCTTTCCAGTACCTAAGCAGTACCTTCCAGTACCTAAAGTGGGCCTATAAGAGAGATGGGGAGGGACTCTTTATCAGGGAGTGTAGTGATAGGACAAGGGGTAATGGTTTTAAACTGAAAGGGGGGAAATTTAGATTAGATATTATAAAGAAATTCTTTGCTGTGAGGGTGGTGAGACAGTGGAACAGGTTGCCTGGAGAATTTGTGGTTGACCCTTCCCTGGAGATGTTTGAGACCAAGCTGGATGGGTCTTTGAGCAACCTGGTCTAGTGGGAGGTGTCCATGCCTACAGCAGGGGGCTTGGAACTTGATGAACTTCAAGGTCCCTTCCAACCCAAACCATTCTATTATTCTAAATAGACTCAAGGTGAGAAGAATTTCGTAATTGGAGCAGAAAGCCCCTGAACCTCTGCACTGTTTACTGGAGGATATTAATTTCAATTTTTTGCAAAATTCAAGCATTCGGAATTAGAACATTTTTTATATTTAGAGGAAGTTTGGACCTAGGTTTTGCTTGAGACATGTCTTTGCCACCTTATTTTCAGGCAGACTTTTGAACACAGAAAAGCAGTTTTACATTATTTTAGGATTGATTAGTTCAACTTCATTGTAATGTTCAAATAATTTATTTGTTAATTTATAAATAAAGGGGAGCTGTGAACAAGAAAAGGTATGAAAAAATGGTTGGAAAGTCACTGAATCCTGAAAAAAATGTGTATTTCATTTATAGATTGTTCGCCACGATAGAACAATGGAACAGATTGTCTTCCCTGTCCCCAATATTTGTGAATTCCTCACTCGGGAATCCAAAAGTCGAGTATTCAATACAACAGAGAGAGATGAACAAGGGAGCAAAGTCAATGACTTTTTCCAACAGACAGAGGATCTGTACAATGAGATGAAATGGCAAAAGAAAATCAGGAGTAAGTATTGCAATTTCAAAAAACAGTTTAATTATCGTAAATACCTGCTTTTAAGCCTCCAAATACTTTCCTTGTGATAATACACTTTTCTCAGCTTACTCTGATACTGCAACAGGCAAAACTGTTTAGGGCTCAAGAGCATAGGTCAGCAGAGACACTTGCATGCTACTATAAAAGAGGCATAATATGGAGGAGCTAGTAACATAAGTAATGTGTTCAAGACGATGTTTTGGACTCCAGAAGTTAAATTGAGGGATGGATGAATTGGATGTGGTTCTAACTCAATAGAGTTGCACCTAATTAAGCCAAGGCCCCTAGTATTTTACAAAAACATGTGTAGCTGCATATTTGAGGCTTACAGATTCCTAAAAGACCATTAAAAAACTTGTAAATGTCAGTCACTTATAAATATCTCTCACCAGAACATCAGCTGCTTTAAATCTGCCCAACTCCCATGGAGTCTGTTCCCCTCTGCCAGTTCACATCAGGCTTGCTTGCCTAGGCTGCAGTATGTCCCAGTCTGTAAGCCCGTACTAGTGTATGTCCTAGGGTAGTGGGAGAGGCATATGTACCACCTTAAGTTGCTTGCAGCTTGCAGATCTGACAGGCACAGCGAAGATCATGGGGGAGAGATCATAGCAGGGACTTTGATGAAGAGGGGGTGCAGTGAAGCCAAGCCAGGTATCCTGAGTTTCTTCTTTAGTTCACTGGTGGGCATTACAGGCACTGGTCCTCACCAGGAATGGGGCTACGGCTGCTGCCGATGTCCTGGTGATGGGAAGCTCCTACCAGGTCAGCCACTGTCAACTCTGCCCTTTGCTTTTGGAGCAGAGAATCAAGGCTGCAAACTAATTGAGCATCTACAGTAGCCTTGAAGGATAAGGAAGAAAGTTATATTTTACATATATATGTATATATATATCTATAAAAAACCACATGCGAGTGATCGCTTCAGTCATTGCTGAAATGCAGATGCTGCTGGGGTGCAGACATCAGCTGTTTAACAGCTCACAGCAGTGTTATGCAGTTGATCAGGAAAGAAGTGAAGAATAGGATCTGTGGTCAGAGTAGTGGGGAGTTTGGATAGTCAAAGCCATATGGTTTAATGTAGCATCCTCAAAGTGATGGAAACATGAAAGTTGGTTGCAGTTTTTATTAATGTCAATTCCCAGGCTACAATTTTCAGAGGCAGTAGTAAATTTTCAGTGTGAATCCTATTGGCTCAGGTCTGCTTCCCTTGGTGGTGCTGTGAGAACGTATCTGTACTCACAAACTGACCAGAATAGAAGTTGAAAAATAAATTTTTTTAGAATAATTCCCTATCTGCACAATCTATTTGGGAATAAAATTACTATATTGTAGAAAAATTACTCTACTAACAAAATCACATCTGTGGGTTTTGCTTAAGAAACACAAATACATAGACCAGACCTGCCTAATGCTATAAGCAAATAAAATTGGTTTATTGTTATTCAGAACAGAAATTTCTCAATCTCTTTCATCAGTAGAACGGCCCGCAAGTTTCCATGTGGGTTTTTTTATTTGAAAAGGTAATACATGTTGAGGCTCGGTTCATTCTTTAGCCAAGTGCCTGTTAGCATGCAGTCTGCATTGCTTAAATTGACACGTATAATTTGCAGTGTCTCCAAATGCTTAAATCTCAGGAGCCAACAGCATTAGGTTATCACAATGAAATCTGAATATTTACCTAATCACAATTAAGTTCTATTTAGACGAAAGCCTGAGACAGTCATATGCAGTTGAAGGAGTCTACTGTTTACAGAAGTTAGCTGGGTGCAGGCAAGTCAAGAATATGTTCTGCACACTTGCAGGAAGCTCTCAGTACTTCAAAATCTAATTAATAGGAATACATTGTCTTCAAATAAACTTCTCTGGCTAGAAAATTCTTCACACCATTGCACATAGAATCTTGTTTCAAATGTTCATTTAAATGTATTGTGCAGTCACATATATGAAGTGTTTGTCTGAGTCTTAGTACCCACTGTTCGTAGCCGTTTTGCTGAATCGTTTATGTGCCTCTGGATACAAAATCTTAACCCTGTTTTGCCCTATTTCCCATTTTAGTGTTTTCTAACTAGGTTATAGGTTCTTTGGGATATAGACTATTTCTGTATATTTGTAGAGCACTTCACATATGAAGATAGTGGATTCATTTGAATCCTTGTAAGCATGAGTACAGAACTGTTTGTCAGCAAGTAACCGTGGACATCTGAGGATCATGCAGGAAGTAGTCAGCTTTCATAGAATCAAATCTTAATCAGACCAAATTTTACCTGTTCTCCAAAGTAGAATAAGATATATTTAGTTTGACAAAGGTGGGGAAAATACTGCCATTCTGCAACCTTTCCTATTCCTTCATTCTTTGAGTAGTATCTCCAGTGTGCTCGGTCCAAATGGGTCATCTGGATGACTCAGTCTGGGTCTTCTGGTTGACTGGCATGCAGAGTGCTAAAACCTATTTGTTTGCTTGATTTTTTTATCTCCACGCACAGAGGGTACATCTTCACAGGCAGAAGACAATGCCTTCGCAAAAGATCCAGTCCTAAAATCTTAGCAGAGGCAAAACTCTGATATATAATAAACTGTGTTGGGGTCTTTGTATTAAAAGCTGTGCTTGAAACTCTTTGATGACAAACATATGTTTAATATTTATTCACTTTAGTTAAAGATCTGCATATTTTTTTCATTAATTTGTATTTTTAAATTCCATTGAGGCCATTACTGACAAGTTCCTGCCTGCTTTCATTTCATTGATTGCTGTTTTTCTCTCCTATCTAGATAATCCACCCCTCTTTTGGTTCTCCAGACACATCTCTCTCTGGGGGAGCATTTCCTTCAACCTTGCTGTATTCATCAATTTAGCAGTTGCTCTCTTCTACCCCTTTGGAGATGATGGAGATGAAGGCAAGTGGAATTTGGTTTTATTTTTCCTTTTAATTTTAGATGTTTTCAAATCTAAGGTAATGGTTATATAAGACTGCATTTTCAGGTGCACTCATATCTGCAGAAGCCATGTGGTAATCAGGTACCAGATGTTGTCTGAAATGTGGTAGTTGTTCTTCAGTGGGTCACATGTCCCATGCAATGTGAAGTAAAATGGACAGGACATAGTTGCTAAACTGAAGATTATCTAGATGATCTGAGCTTTTTTTTTTTTTTCCTTCGTATTGCCATATTGCCGCATACTACTGCACACGTCCAGTTACAGCTTCTGAGTTAAGGAAGGATTCCTAGCAGAGATTACTTAAAACTGACCATTTTGAATGATTTGCAGTCTTAAAAACATATGGAATGCTTTGAAAACTAGCTTGTTGGGTTTTGACTGTTTTGTTTGTTGGGTTAAAAGGACAACATTGTTGCAGAGGATAAATGTGTTATATAAAAATATGCTCATAATCTATGATTCTGTCTCTGCTTCGTCACAGGAAATATAGCAAATAATATATTTTGTTAAATAAATGCAGCAGACTATTGGGAGGCCTCTTTGAATCCAAAACAATCTTCATTCGGATAAAAGAGACTAAATGGTTCAGAATACTGGTAATGGGAGCAGAACCATTCACCTCCAAGTCTTTGATTTGTGTCCAGTCAGTAATGTGACTGAAAGTCACCTCTGTCTGATGGCATGTGAAACTGGGCTGGTGGAAGCAGTCCAGCTTCTAGTAGATACATGTGCTTTCCATGAACACCGGGGCTGGCACTAGCAAACATTCCTGTTGGCTGGCTGAACAGAAAAACAGCAGATTAGAGTATATCGGTGTGGAGACCATAATGGCTCTTTTGCCCTACAGGGTGGTCTCTGCGGGTCATGGCACAGGCATCTCTGCGGTATTGTGAAGCAAAACTTCCAGGGCTGTACCACGTAAAAAGGAAGCATTTGTACTTAATGTACTTAATCCAGTTTGTAAACTGAACAGTAGCCAGAAGTGCACACACGTGCAGGATGAGAGGAGAAATGAAGAGTTAAACCTTTTAAACTACTAGATTTTAGCAAACCTATACCCACAAAAATCCTCTGGTCTGTAATCAGTACGTATTAATACTTATTTTGAACTGCAGGTTTATATATTATTAGTTTAAGTGGCCCCAGTAATCCAGTGGTTTCCAGTGACAGAGCATTTCAGGATTCCAGTTCCTATTGCTTGTAAAAGCAAAAGTGATTCCTCAGCAATAAACAATAGGTGTGGCCAAATGGGATTAGCAGGTCATGAGACAGCCTCCTCACTTCCAGCCTCCCCCTCCACCAAAGCCTGATCTCACAGCTGGAGGTTGTCTCCCAGTTTTCTCCTTTGCCTTTTGTAAATGCCCCCATACTCAGATGTCTGAGGTGCCTGGGCTGATCTAATCATCCCAAGAACGTTGCCTACCAGTAGATTTCTGCAGTTCCTGCATCATATGACATAAGCAAAATTGTGCTCCAGATGATGACTCCTTGCCTCTGGCATGCATGTCTGTACACGTTACCAGTGTGGGTCCTGCAACGTGAAATAGTTTGACCTGCAGCAAGGAAAAAGGAGAAATGATTTGTTAAAGAAACACTGTGTGCTTTGGCCTCACCTTTCAGACCCACTTGAAAGTTATTTTTTAGGATCCATTAAAAGCTTCCAAATCTTGCTGGTGAAGAAACTGACAGAGCTGACCTTGAACCTCCTGCCAGGGATATAAACACGCCTGAACTTTGGAAAAGTTCAGGTGCCATCAGAATTTTGAGGCTATGGCCCCCATCTCATTGTTTTCTAATCCCACTGCTGCTGCTCAGCTGTGTATCTGTTGCCAAAGAGCATGATTTCTAATTGTGAGTCGAGCTAAATTTTCTATTCCCTTCTCCCCCATCACTGACCTCTCAGTTCATCTGATAACAATAGAAGTCAGTGTACAAGTGTGACAGTGCCCTGAGATCTGAATGTGCTTTTTATATCACACCAACATGGTGTGTTTCCAGGGCTTCAAGCAGAGGAGAAGAGGGAAAATAGGGGCATTGCTCAAAACTCGTGGAGAGCCTGTAGCCAGCATCTTGCAGAGCGGCAGAGGGACTGACACTGAAGGCAGCAAGTGGCTCACATGCCTGCAGGAGCTCAGCAGGACATGGGACCCACTGCCACCCCAAGAGCAAGGCAGGGCTATTCAGCTGCTCTCGGCAATGCAGATGCTGCTGCCGGTTCTTGCCGCTGCGGCAAGTGCCTTGCTTCCATGCAGAGGCAGAGGCTCCTGCTGAACACCCACAGCCGTTCAGAGGAGAGCTGCTTTTCTCACACTGCATCAGTGCTGTTGGGGATTGAAATGTGACACTGCAGTGCAGTGCCACTTGCTGCGCCACCCCGAGGACTGGCTATTTCTGTAGTTGAGCAATCATGGAATTAGGCTGGAGGAGCCCTAATGATCCCTGCAGAAGGGAGCTGGGAGCTGATTAGTAGCTTGCTCGAGGAGAAAGGTATATTACTTCATCTCTGAGCGCCCCTCATATTTTAATGGACATTTCATGAGCTGCTCGTATTAACCTGTGCAAAAATCAACAATGCTATGATAATAATAGCTCTTGCTGCAATTAGGGCAGGTTGTGGTCAGCAGTTGTGATGCATGAATCATGCTTTTTGTTAGCTGTATTGGCAAAAGAGTTGATCTTTTGGATCTGTTTCTTGGTGAATGAATGGAATCCAAAGATGCTTTTCTCAAATCTTCCTTTCTCCTCTATACAGGCACGCTCTCTCCGTTGTTTTCATTCTTCCTTTGGATAGCAGTGGCGTTTTGTACAGTAATGCTGTTTTTCATCTCCAAGCCTGTTGGTATTCGACCCTTTTTGGTGTCTGTCATTCTCAGGTCTATCTATACTATAGGGCTTGGTCCTACCTTGATACTTCTTGGTGCTGCTAATGTAAGTACTGTAAATAGCAAGCAGAATTTCCCTTTCAGCAGAAGCAGAGATATTAAGCATCTCCTATTAAAAAAGCCCTTGATTAGAGCTGTGCAAAGAACTTCTTTTTCTGGTTCACTGGTTAAGCCAAAAAAAAAAAAATCTTTTTCACTCATCCTGAAACAGCAACATCAGCGAAGTGGGAAGCTAAGGAAAAAAAATGTTTTGGTTTTGTGCTTATGCAAACACTTTAAAAATGAAAATAATATGAAATTTAAAGAAATGCCACCAATTAAGAGGAATCAAATTTACAGTTGCTCATGTTAAAAGAATAATTTTCTCTACCAATACATTCAGCAAAATTGACACAAATTCCCTTGTCAGCTTAAATGTATATTTTTGAGAAGAAAAACCTTTTCAAAATTAAAAGTTCTTTCATCCCTTTTCCAGATTTCTTAACTTAGGCACATCCATGTTTGCATGTTTACTGAGCTTGGTAAGATATACAGTCATGCTCATAAGTCTTCTGTGTAGATATGTGTCTGATTGCTACTCTCAAACTCACTTCAGCACCAGGCAGTAAAGTATTGGGCTCTTTGCCACTAGTTCTGTGAGAATTTCACAGACTTAAAGCTACCCAAAGGTAAAGGCAATTAAGCTGTGCTTGCTTATGTCAAATTTGTGAAAGAAAAAGCATGCTGAGTCCTCATTGCTTGTCCTGGACTACCAAACAGATGAGGTTAGCCCCTTTTGCATTTACTTCTGCACCACTGTTCACATATAGGCAAAGCTCAAGAGCAATGGAGAAACTGATGGTGTTGCTTAAATGCTGTATTTCAAAAACACCCCCATTATTATTAATTTTTTTTAGGGATTTTAAATTGAGAAATATGATCTAAAAGAAATGGTACAGCTTACACCCACACACACAAACTTCTGTTGTGTTACTATTTTCTCCTCATAGTAGCGTGCCTAGCTTCCCTTACATAGTCTCAGGTCTAAACTCAAAATTATTAGGAATCCATTCCCAGTTGTTTTTTAATGCCTTATGACATTAATCCCACCCTGCTTACTCACTGATGTTACAGAAATAAATCACAATGTAATGAGGCATAGTGCAGGGGTGATGTACTTCCACTTACTCTCATGAGCCCTGTTCCCAGTGTCACTTGGGAGTTCAATTTCTCTCATCTGACTTCAGCGATATAAAAGTTGATCATTTAGTCAAAGCAACCTAACTAGGCTCTCTGCATGCTGCAACAATGCAAACAATAAATAACAGGGTTTTGGGGTTTTTTTTGTTTTTTTTTTTATGGGATAAACTTAGCCTTTGTTTTACCTCCACAGCTTTGTAATAAAATAGTGTTTCTGGTGAGCTTTGTTGGGAACCGTGGAACTTTCACCCGTGGCTACAGGGCAGTCATCATGGACATGGCTTTTCTCTATCACGTAGCATATGTCCTGGTCTGCATGCTGGGCCTCTGTGTGCATGAATTCTTCTATAGTTTCCTGGTAAGTATGTACTTCTGTGGAGGGTAAAGCTTTGCAAAAATAGCAAATACCGTTACGCATGCAGCTGTCTTCAATTCTTCCTGACAATCAAGCCAAATCATGTGTATTTTTAGCATGCTGTTGTGTTACTGCCCCTTAGGAGCTGCTGTTTTCATTAGAACCTGTTTCTGTTAGGACTTATTTTATCTGTTTTAGAATTAGAAGTTTGCTCACTTCTTTTCAGACAATCATCGTATAGCCTACTCCTTTCTCCCACCTTTCACCAGCATACATATATTCTGTGTATATTGTTCCTGTATCTCTTTAGGACAGGAGTTGTCCACCAGTGTGTGCATCATATTTATACCAAAGGATCCCATTCCTCAGTTCATTTTGCAGCCCTAATAAAAATAAATAAATATGTATTACCTGGGAAACAGGGACAGCATGCTTCTGGTATAGCAGGAAGATTCATCACTTTAAATGTGTCCTACTTTCATTTTCTTTTGTTGCCATTATCCAGATGGAATGCCTTTTTATAATATGATACAGGTGCAATGAAAATGAATCATACAAAATTATGCTAAACTCAGCTAACTGTTCCCTTCATGCTGAATAGCAGCAAAAGGTGTTTCACTGCTCTTATTTTCTAATCCTTTTGCTTTATACTGGAGTGTGTGAAACTTGTAGGGAGACTGACAAAATTGTGGTTGTTTACATGGGTTCACTTTCCTGTTGTATTTCTCTCAGCTTCCTGAAGAGTAGTGAGCTCCCAGCATTTCACAGAAGTGTGTTGAGCACATGAAACTTTTCAGGAGTTCAGTTCTTACTCCAGTAGAGCTCCTGTTGTAGTCAGTTTTTCCAGATCTTGATATCTAAGTCAGCTTCAAAGTCTGGGCAGTTTTCAAATGAGCCGAGATTTTGTGATAGTAGCTGCAGGACACTTTTCAAATGAATGTTACTTTCCTGCTTAGAGAAGGCACAGCAAAATATCTGTTATTCCTTCAATCAGTAAGCTGATATCTACCTTAAAATACTTTCTGAAATGTGAAGTACTTGAAGAAATGTTTCATGTATTTATTTATTTCAGTGACTGCTATTGACAAATACCCATGATACATGGCTGGTATAATTGTCCGTGTTCCCAAGTTACTGCCAGGTGTTCACTTTGTAGTGGAAATATTTTAATCTAGTATTTTTTCCTCATTTTAAACTTTTTCTTATACAGAATGAATGATAACTCTCTTTCCTCTTTCTTGCTTTATTATTAATCGTTTCACAAGGCAGTGGATTTCAGATCTTGTGGATTGTGACTAATACCTTCTTCTGTAGACTATTTGGATAAATCATAGTGTGTCACTTTGTATCTATAATCTGTGAGTTTTGAAGTGGAAATACATACATTATAGATAAGGTCCAAAACGCTATAGAACATCAATAGAACTGCAAGCAAAAAAAGGATGTAGTTTCTTGAAAAACTATTAGCACACATAATTGCTATTTTAGGTCTTTGACATTTAAAGCAGTATTGTCTGAATGTATGCTTTTCTTTAAAGAAAATTGATTTTCTTTAAATACCAGGAAAGCATATAGTGGTGGGTAAAGAAGAATAGAGGTTTCTACTTTTATACAAACTGCAATGAAATAAACTTTGTCCTAAAAAGAGATGGCCCCAATTGTCGTACATGTGAGTGGCTTTTGAATGATGCTACAACCTCCAAGAAGCAGTTTGCAGATCTGTAACTACTTGCATACGGATGCATTTTTGAGTTGCAGCCCATGCGTAGCATCTATATGTTGCCTAACATGAAAAATTAATTTGTAGATATAGATCTATGAAGGCACTGTTTTTTCATTTTAATTTAGCCTGGTTTTGAACATGGGGGAACAATGGATCTTGTCTGGATTAAGCTCATATGTAATGTCTACTTTGTAGCTTTGTATTTTGCTATAATCTCTCTTAAAAATTTAAGTTCTGTGCTAAATTCTTTCTATAAGCATGCCCAGCTTCCACTGAAATCAATGTGAATTATGTGTTTATGAAGCTGAGAATTCAGAATGTGGCTAGATGTATGTTTCAGTAGTTCAGATTGTTTTCCTGTGTAGCATCTATATGTTGCCTAATTTGTATTAATTTTTCCTCTACTCTATGCTTTTCCCAGCTGTTTGATCTGGTGTACAGAGAGGAGACATTGCTAAATGTGATAAAAAGTGTTACCCGGAATGGTCGTTCCATTATCCTCACTGCAGTACTTGCACTCATCCTAGTTTACCTATTTTCCATCATTGGGTTCCTCTTCTTGAAAGATGACTTTATCATGGAGGTCGACAGGTTGAAAATCAGGACCCCTGTTGGAGGTATTGATTTTTTTATTTAAATTTGCTTCCAACATACACCTTTTCTGTCTGCCTAACCTAACTTTCATCTGAGGAAATAAATTATTTTTTTTTTATTTGTATCTGTGGGAGCAGAACTAACTCCATACACCTTAGGACTTATTTACTCTCTGGCTAAAATTTCATGTGCGTAGGGTTGTTTTAGATTAGACTTGTCTGTTGAAATTCTAAAATCTGATGCTCTTATGTTTTCTTTTCAAACTCATGGTAATATTAAAAAAAAAAAATTATACATTTCCTAAGTGTTTGGTAAGAGCAATTCCAAGTTAATTCTCTTAGTTCTCATCCCACCTTAAAAGCAGCTTGTAGTATTTTCTGTGTACTGCATGAGGCATGTAATCTTAAGATGTTCAGTAGATGTTTTCGTTTGATTACTTTTTAAGCTTCACCCAGCAGAAATTTATTACAGAATCCACACTTCTGCTGATAGGAGATTTCCTGGAGCATGTTTTAATTCAGTGTGTATTTTATGAACATCACTGTTAGTGTAAAATCCTGGCTTTAGTAAAATTACTGGGAGGTTTATAGCCGGTTTTAAAAAGGTCAGGATTTCGGCTTTCTGAAATGAGAGATTTTACCAATGTGGACAGAGAGTTACAAACTTTGCTCTGCTAGAAAAAAGCCAGATCTGGTCTGTTGAGACCTTTGTAATGTGCTGCCAACCAGCCTGCTGGGAGCATGGGCAGAGGAGTAGCTGTCTGCCTAGAAATACCTGAGAACAGCTTGTGATTAATTTAACAGAGTACAACTCATGGAGTCCACCCTGGACTGTGTGTACTCAGTGTTTGCCGTGTTTTTCCTAAATTTGTTATTTCAGGATCTAAAGCACACAAGGAAGGAAAAGGTCAAAAGGTCATTCAGACTTAGTGTACCCATGTAGATGTTGCAATACTGTAGGATAAAAAAAGAACCTCACCGATTTCTTTAACAGACCTTGGGTTTTTTTGCTACCGATCATCTTAAAAGGGCTAGGTTGGTTTATATTTGACTTACCATTCATTTTTGGGACAGAAGTTACGATGTGAAGTTTCAGTTTGAAAGGTAATTGTGACCATCTTTGAAGAACAGATGCAAGGCTACATGCAGCACTAGTCTGGTCCAGTGCAGTAGTTCCTGTGTGTTTGTGTTTCTTTTGTTGAGCATGTTGGCAGGTTTTTGTTGTGTGGGTATATTCATGCTGGCTTTATACATTGCCGTTCCTGATCAAAAATTCATCAAGAAAATATGCTGATGATATACTGATGTAACATTATGCGTCCTGAGACAAGTGCTTTAAATTTTTTCTTCATAAAGTAGCACAAAGAGAAAGTCAGTGGTGTTTTCTGTGTTACACAGATTGTCTTAGCCTGTTACTTTGATTGTATGGTTTTGCCTTCATTTCTTTTCTCCTTAAACCTTTTTGTATCTCTGATTTGAAATGCAGAAAATTGTTGAAGATGCACAAGATAGATAAAATCAAGCTGATGTACACATTTACCCACTTTGGGAATGTTAAATTAGTGTTTTACACAAACCCATACATATTTACAAATGACTACCAAACTGTGTTATAATCCTTGAAGACTCTTAAATATTCTGCATTCAGGATAACTGAACATCACCTTGGTGTGCTTCTTGTCAGCTGTTGTGAATAATTTATCTAATGGTTTTAAAACTGACATTATTTTCATATCTGAGAGTTGTTTCTTTCTTTGAATATATTTTGTTCTAACCAGAAGTAGCAGCATTTGATGTGGATTCATTAATATCAAGAGATGAAATGGGAATAGCTGTGATATACAGGAAATCTAAAACTGTAGTTTTGTTCCTTGTGATTGCTTTGAGCTGTTGAGGCAGACTGTTTGAGGAAGGAGGAATTGGTGGTATAATTTTTTCTGCTTTTTCTTCTCAACTTTTCAACTCAGTCATTCATTTCTAGAAAATAATGATTTAAAAGCTAGTATCAATGTCTTTTTGTCAATATTCTGCTTTTTCCACAGATATTGGTGAAGTCCCCACTACAACCCTCACATCAATGATGGGAGCCTGTGCAAAAGAGAACTGTTCCACAAGCATCCCGATTATTAACCCAAGTTAGTACAAAAGTTCCTCCAAACTGATTATCAACTAGAACTGAGGGATTTGTGTGTTATTATTGCAGAGACTTTTGCTAATGTGAGGAATGGAGGATCAATGTTGTAAGTTGGAAGTGCAAGGCTTCCAGCTTAGTTTGCAATGTGCCTTTAATGTGAGTAGTTCCCACGCCCGATTTCCAATTGAAGTGGCATTAATTTTGTTATTAAAACAGCTTGCTGAATCATTATCCTTGAACATACAGGTTGCTTCTTTACAACTGACTTTGCTGGGAGAAAAAGCTTGCCACTTACTTGCAGCATCCTCACCTGCGCACACTGAGCCACTATTAGATCAATTTAGGGCCACATAAGTTGATGTTAATGGCGTAGCTTTTGTGCATACCTTTTACATACATTTAAGCTAAGTTTATAGTGTAGCTGGAAGACCGGAGAGCCCAGACCCAGGATCAAGTTACTGTGTCTTAATGAGTTACCAGCAGCGATCCGTTCTTAGCTTGTGGCAAATGCAGGGAAATGCAGGCTGTTGCAATAAATAAGTTGCATTGTTTCTGCTTGTGGCAACTGAACAGTTCCGGTTCAGCAGATGAGTCTACCTGGTTTTACTTTTAAGAAGTAAAAACCTGCATTAAGAAGCTGACCTGTATGTCCAAAGGACCCTGCAACTTTAAATACGTTCAGTTGAAATAAAAGGTCTGACCAGTGTGTCATGCTGGGGCAGTTACCAGTTACCAGATATTGGGTCAGGAACAATTTTTCCTAGATCAGGCTAGATGAGTACTTTGCCCTCTTCTGCAGTTTGAGGCTACAAGGGTCACTTGGGAGTTTTGTTGTCCAAAAAAACTGCGAGATAGACCTTTGATGGTGGTGCTACTCCATCTCTGCTACTCACCTCCTGTGGTGCAGTCCAGTTGTTGTTGGTCTTTCACTACGTATGTTAAGTTTGGTTTAGTGTGTTGTAGCTTCTATGGTGTGGGTGTTTGCACAGTGCATGGTCTATATGCTTCAAATGTTTGCTGCTACAGTTGCCTGTAATTGCTGGGGGCTGAAACTGAGGACATAAATGGTTCCTTTCTATCCTGTGTTCCAGTGTAATGCTGTTTCACTTGCTTGGTTCTTCCACTACTAATTTTTGAGTTTTTAGGATCAAGGGTTTCAGGGAGAGGGCTATAAAAGTAGGCTTCTTCTCCCCAGATGGTGTTTATACAAACAACATGTGAAGCTGTCAGACTAGATAGAGAAAACAGTCTAAGAGCTATTGGCAAAGCTGCTGCATTCAAAGAGTAATCAATCAGTCAAAAGAAATGCAGTGTGGCTTTTGCCAAGCTCTTTAAGTGACAGAAATCTTGCATTTCTTATTGTTTGGATACTGTTTCTTTAAAATTAAACAATAATGAAAAGGAGCTGCATCTAAGCACACTGTCACTTAATCTTGGAAAAGTGTAATTTATCCAGTAACACTAAAAACCCAACGTTCAGGAAGAACAGTTTTGCTCATCTTAGTCAGTGAATCACCTCTCAAAACGTACTGGTCTGCCTTCTGTCTTCTGCTGGGACAGATCTCCCTTTTGGCAAAAGCATGAACATAAAGGGAATGCAAAGGCCTGAGATTTGGTGCGTTTCACATTATAGCAGCATGAAGAAGTACACAGCTGTCTGTAAGAAACATAAAGTGTTATCAATATCATCTCAGGTTCCAGAATAGAGAAATAAATATGTTGCTTTTTGGATCAGATCACTGCTAATCATTTGTTCTGGTGAGACTGTGCTTCTGCCTTGAGTTTCACATGTGTTCATTTGTTGGTGCAGGAGTTAATTTGGGAGCCAGTCTGCTCTGCTCAAAGAGCATCCCTTGTCTACAGCTTGCTTCCTCACTGCTGCATTGAGCTGTCAGCATAAAAATTTCTCTCTTGCAGTCTCCCACTCTTCACTCCAGTGGCATTTCCATATCACTTAAGTCTTTGCCTGGTGAAGTGCTTAATGACTTACAGGAACTTTACATCCTACAGTACGTGGCTCTTTGGGCTTTGTAACCCCTAAAGACCCATGCTACAAAAGTACACAAATATCTGTTTGTGAAAGGGGACGTTTTCAAAGACTCATTCCACTCCCAAGTCTGCTACTGCTTTGTGCAAGTTCAACTAGACTCCCGTGGTTTCTCATGCCTATGCTTGTGTTGGAGATCAAGCCCAGAAGCCAGGTAGCTGGGGGCCATCAGTCGAGGAACTTCAAAGTAAATCTTCCTATCATCCCACTTAGTGCCCTGTGATTAACACTGGGGGGTGGGGGGGGTGGGGAGGTCGGGGGGTGTCTTAGTGCTTAATATGCATTACCTTTGAATTAAACTTAATCAGAAGACAGCTTACCTGATGCAGTCTAGTTACCAATGGGCCAATCGCCAGGCTGGAGCTAGTTGCAAATAAGACCCTCTGAACCTCAGTTAGCATCAACATTCGGACCTTAGCAACATTTCTCTCTACAGATCCACTCCTTTTGGTAGTGTGGGCACAGCCTGTGTTGAGAGGGACTGAGTCTGGGTTATAAGTGCTGATGAGCACAAAGGCAAAGCAGCTGGGGTAGACCATGCGCCCGTAGAGTTATCTGGCTCCCAGACTGAAGGTAGCTCTTGTTGCTCCACATCTGGGAGCAAAAGTAGAGTAAACACATGGGTGTCTGTACACTCCCCACAGCCTATATTGCTGCACTGGAGGTTTCTGCCAACTTCAGGCTGTCTGCTGTCTGATTCTTTGACAAAGAGCAACCTGAGCTTGCTTTTCTGCAGTATGAGATGCTGATTTTCTGTGTTGTAAGATGTGCTAGTCAGCTGATAAGTGGTATCTTGTGTCTTTCTGAAGCATGGACTTGCTCTGAATTTGCATCTTGGAATTTGCATCTCTCAAAAAACAGGGAGTTGTGAGTTGGGATTTCTAGCAGATAACTCTCTCTGGTGTTGTGCCTTCCAGTCTGTAACCCTGGTTGGTCCTTGTCATGCACCAGAATCTGTCCATCTGCTGTTTCCAGTACCTGACCCTGGTCCTGTGGACAGAGAAAACCTTGTTCTTGTATAAAGGCTTTAAATTTGTCTTGTGGATGGTCATCTTCTCAAGCACAGATATTAGCTCCAAAGAAATTAATGAAGTTTTGTTTGAGAGGAAGAAATAAAGGCAGGGTACAAAAGCAGAATAGTTTAATTGGTATGACTAAGATCACAGTGCTAGTAAAAAATTTACAGACATGACAAAGAAAAGAAAAGGCTTTATTGCTTCAATCCTTTCAGTTTCAATATTTAAGCATTTCTGTAAAAAATCTGGAGTTACTCGTAGTGGTAGTGTCTGTAATGACTGTATAGTTTAACAGGGAAGTCTATCCTTATGTCTGCTTTTGCTTTTCTTCTGACTCAGAATTCCTTCATTCAGGAGTTCTGTCTCATTAAATTTGCTTGCGTAGCAAAAGCAGTGGTGGCGAAGACCACAGATAGCAGCTTCGTTCTGCAATATCAATTGTGATGCATACACCTCCATTTGGGAACCCATGTTTTAAACCCAAATTGCTTTTCTGTAATGTCAGTGATTTTGGCCAATTCAGTTTATCAAAATCTGTCTCAGTGCCCCAGATGTGGTGGTTTGGGGCTGTTAAGTGTGCTGTTTCAGTTAACTATCACAGCAGGATGTTGTTATTTATTAAAACTATGTTACAGTAAGTGAACGAAGCAAACCAAGAGAGAATTGCTGCCTTCCCTGCTTAAGCAAACCTATCCCAAAAGAGAAAGGGGGGCAGGAGAAATGGCAGTCACAGTCCTGACCCTTCAGTGCAAGCCAGCAGGACACGGGGAACAACTCAAGCAGGGCTCTTCAAAAGGAGGCTGTTGATGCAGCCACAGCATGGGAGTGAGTGCATGGTGGAAGGAATTCTGGCCGGGGCAGAAGTCGTCCACCCCAGGGACTGGTGTTCCAGCCCAGCTCCTCTGCACGTTCAAATATCTCCTGCACAATAGTACCCTCTGTGGCTCAGCCAAAACCACGCAACAGCTCTGCAGCAGAGATAAGAATAGAATCCAAGTTTTCAAGCTGAGGTCAGGGACAGTCTTTCATTTAATGTATATGAGACCCACTCTTGAGCATGTGTGCTGGCGGAAAGATTATGGACAGATTTACTCATACAAAAGCCAGCCCCTCCTTAATGATTTGAAATGCTAACATGACTTGGCTTGTACATGAGTCGGTAAAGAAATTATTTCACTGGCAGACAATCTTTTACTAATGTGCTTCTAATTCTGTGTTCATATTGTTCCTCCTCTATGTGTCAGCTGCATCCTTAGGAGACTCACTGACAAAGCAGTCATACTGAAACCAGTGGGAGTACTTGCAAGGAAAGGGGGTACTCCCGTGAGTAGAGATGGCAGCTCTGGGTCATTAACAAAGTTACCGGTGGGAGAACTGCTTGGGATTTTCTCTGTCTCTCTTCTAGCTAACTATGCCTGATGTGCCCAAGTACATCACCAGCTGCAAATGGATAGGGATGATCAGTGAAGTTCTAGCTAAAGAATATGAAAGGCGGATGTGTAGGGCAGTTGCTTTCTCTGACACAGAACTGTGACTTTGTCTGATGAGTGATGGTTAGATTATGTGATTCCTAAAGCTGCTGCTCTCCTGTTTGCAGGTGAAGAGGAGGAGGATGGAATAGAAAGAACCTGTGACACCCTGCTCATGTGCATTGTGACTGTATTAAACCAAGGCCTGCGAAACGGTGGTGGTGTGGGAGACGTGCTCAGGAAGCCTTCCAAAGATGTAAGTGTTTTGGCTGAGGAAATACATTACTTCCTGTGCATCTCATGAATGCCAAAGTAAATTTTTGAAGGTTATAGACAGTATTTGTATCTAGTCTGCTCTAATGCCACACAGCTAATTTGTCCATGCAATTTTTATATCCCAGATGGAATATTTAATGGAAAGAGCTAAGCCTGGTGCAATGATGATTCTTGAAGAAAGGAAGTCTACATAGTAGATTTTCCTTCTGGAAAACTGAAGAATATTATAACCTTCCAAGCACCGCTAAGAATTGTTGCTGGATTGGATCAGTTATAAATGCAAATTTTTGAAAGGGATTGATTGAAGAGTGTATGTCAGGACCCTTTACTGTAACTCACAAAGTGTATTTTTAACTGAAATCCAGCCTGGCCTTTGCCCTGGAATAGGTCCTATTGTTTACTTGTACTCAACCAGCATCAAAGCGAAAGGACAATTTCATATATTGTGGTATATGTCCTCTTCCAGAAGTTTCCTCCAAAACACAGGGATTAAGTAAGTAGGATCTCAGCAGGGCTTGTAGGAGTCCAGAGACACATAACTCAGGTCTGAATGGAAGAGCTCCTTGTGCTAGATAGGAACCTAGGTGCTAACTCATAGTCTGAAAGATTCTACAGGAACCATAGTCCATCCACATGAAATCTGTAAACACAGACTTTAAAAGTGACCCTTGCCACTTAGCAGCTATTTAGTGCTATCTACATTAAAGCATTTCACGAAGAGTAGCACTGTTATCCCAATGATAGTGTGGCAAATTGAGAAAATCAGTAACTTCCGAGGCAGTGTCATGGTGAAGAAAAGGGCTTGGGATTCATGGTTCTCCTCCTTAAACTGAGTGTCATCTCCTGTTTGCCACAGAACAACTTTGTTATTTTTAGAAGTGTCAACGGGAGTCCAGTCCAGCCTTTGCAAGAAGCAAAGTAGCTATGATGTAAAAACAAGATGTCACGTCCCACTCTCAGGAAAGAGAAGCCGGGGGGTGGGGAAGTGATTCGGATTTGTAAATCCCCAACGGCACAGACTTAGGTGAGATAAATCAAGATCCATATAGAAACATTTATTAGTTGCCCAAAATTATTAGTACAGGTCTTAACAAGTCCACAATAATTGATTAGGTATATAACAAATTATGTCAAGCAGAGAGGTATACGTATTGTGTTACGTAAGTACAGGTATATGACAACTTATGGCAAGTAGTACTTAAAGTCATTACTCAACAACTCTAAGCGAAAAGGGAAACTGAAGGACAGAGAATGGAAAAGATAGAGAAAAAGACAGGTAAAAAGATCACCGATCCTGGTTCCAGCCTCTTTTTCAGGGAATCTTCCCAGGCATAAGCTACTTTCTTGGAAAAATCATCCCAGATACAGTTGTCTCTCTTGGGAAAAATCCTTCCCAGGCACGATCTTTCTTGGGAAAAGTCTTCCCAGGTACAACCTTTTTCTTTGTTCTTTCTAGGGGCACTTATTTTCCTCTTTTATGTTGCTGAATTAGCATGGTCCACCCCCCTGGATAAGGAGAGCCTCTTCTCAGGTTTCTCCCTTCTCTCAGGTGACATGTAGCATGATTTGGGTGGAGAGATGAGTGCTGTAGTCATGTATGTTTAGCATGATTTCTATAATCTTCATTAGCATATGCTAATGTGTGCTTTCATATACATTTTGCGGATAATGAAGCAAAGGTCACTTATTGGACACAATGGCCTCAAGAACAGAGAACTAGCAAGCTCCCCACATGAGTGGCAGAACTATCTTGTCTCCACAAGACAGTCCTCCCACTGCTTTCCTGGGCCTTTGAGTCTTATCAGTTCTTTGAATGTCAGGCCTGCATTATTTATTTCCTTGCAAGCGTTTGAGGCATTCTGTTGAAGGCTTGGAGGGCCTTCTTTCCCTCCAAGGGAATTTACAGGCCACCTCTTACACAAGAGTGTGATGAAATGGGGAATACGAGCACTTCATGTGTGTGTGCGTGTGCATGTTGCATTCCTGAAAGACAGAAGCTTCGTCTGCACACTCTGAGCCAGTTTATAGCCATATGACACAGCGCTAATACCATCAACGTGCCCTGCTTGGGTGCAGACTGTAGTAGCCTGGCCTTGCCATCACGCAAGCGTGCTCCCGTTTTCTAGTTGTTCAGTGTGAAAACTTGGCATTAGTCTGGAATATTCCACAAGGATGTACCATAAGCATATGCCTGCATGCCAAAAGGCATTATTAAGAAAGGCTCTCATGGCTCTCAGTGGATGCTAGAAACTGCATATTCCCATTTCTGTACTTTCTGTACTTCAGTCGAGCACTACAGCAATGCATCAACGCTGCATCTGGTACACAAGCTAGTCCCTTCTTCATGCTGTGTGAAACAAGGTAAAGGACAAGAGGAATCCCACAAGCAGCAAGAGCACATGAAGCCAAATCTTCTTTGCTTAGTGACATAGGTAGTCTCTCTCCATTTCTATGAGTAAGGCTAGCAGAAGTTGGCATATCTTTCAGAAAGATGCATAGCTTTGCTTGAGCTAATGTGAAAATGTTGTTTAATATTTTAGAGGTGTGCTATTTTTATATCTTATTGCAACCTTATTATTGTTTCAGGAGCCCTTGTTTGCTGCGCGAGTTGTTTATGATCTTCTGTTTTACTTTGTTGTCATAATTATTGTTCTGAACCTCATCTTTGGAGTCATCATTGATACATTTGCTGATCTCAGGAGTGAAAAGCAGAAAAAAGAAGAAATACTAAAGACAACCTGTTTCATCTGTGGTAGGTGTTACTGAGCTATCGAGACATTTGATAGGAAAAGGAGTTAAATGAGCAATTCCTCAATAAATAAAGCATGAACCTAAGGGGTGATTATCTTCTACAAGGAAAGTCCGTAAAAATGTCAGAGTTTGTTTTAGTTTCTCAGTAGGAAAAAGATCTGGCTTAGGAGTCAAAAGCAGGCTTTGCTAAGTAGTGGTTTCACAGTCTCCATCCAGGATCAGAGGGAGAAGAGCTGTGTCTCACATCATCACTGCTAATGGAGATGGTGTAGCTGCTGACTTTATTTCACAAGCCTGATGCAGATGAAAGTACAGCTTGCTATTTCACAGCACAGTGCATTCCTGAAGGGCAACAACGGCAAAATCTGCCTGTTTCAGAAGGTGATATGAAACAGGGAATAAAAGAATTATAATGAAAATAATCCCCACAAAACCCATGGATAAATGCACTTATTTTGAGGTGCCACTCACAAAGAGAGGCAGTGCCCTTGGGTACTTTAAGAATATCTTCTTTTTTGTCGTCTGGGTGTTGTTTCCATGGCTGTAATGACAGGGATGAACATTGTGCAGAGCCCAACAGCTTTAGTGTCTGTGGAAGACTCCACAAGAGATCCAGGAAGGAAAGCTGTAACACTGTGGGAAACATTTGTGGATCCTGTCCTTCCTCGCTGTGGTGGTGTTCTTCAGACATTTGACTTGTTACAGGAAAAAAATAAAAAATTCCTCTGACTACAGCTCTGTAAAGACCGTGTCACTACACAGCTGCGGAGAGGTACCCTTGCTGCTAGGTTTTAAGCACGCGAACAATCCCACCGCAGCTTAAGTGGGACTATTCACATACTCGGTGCTAAACATGTGCATAAATCTTTGCAATATTGGGACCCAGATTACACTCTGTGTGCTTACCAGTATGCATTTAGAAAGAACCAGAGCCAACACTTGTAATGCACTTTATAGCCCTCAGCATAGAAGGCACTGTAAAACTGTAACATATTTATTACACTGTTATTGTTATTACGAGGAAATATCACAAAAGAGAATAAACACTGCGCTGAAAGAATTCTGTCAGGAATGCCTTCTGGCCTGGTATTTCTTGCCTGGCAGTTACTGTATGCAGTTATAGCTTTTAAATTAAGATCCTTTACATTTATCATCCTTTAAATTGAGGTAGGTTGTTTTCTCTAACATATTTAACAGATTTGGCTATTTTTGTATTGAAGTTTATTTTTTTTGCATTATATTCATGTCTTTTTTGCAGGACTGGAGAGAGATAAATTTGATAACAAGACTGTTTCATTTGAGGAGCACATAAAGTCGGAACACAACATGTGGCATTATTTGTATTTTATAGTTCTTGTCAAAGTTAAAGATCCAACTGAATACACTGGCCCAGAGAGCTACGTGGCACAAATGATTGTGGTAAGTCAATTTGGGGACATGCTTTATGCAACTGAGCAATGCTCCTTGCAGCTAGAGCAGAGGGTATCTTTCTTTTTCCCTGTCTCCGAACAATTGGAGGCATCGATCTGTATTTTTAAAGATCTTTTGACGTGTCTTAGACAGTCTGCAACAAAGCCCAGTCTTAAACAGCAGGAAAAAGATGAAAGGATAGGCCACAGTCTCTGGTTCGGCATTTGTGCTCTCATGCTCTGTGAGTTCTGCTGCCTCATTACCCAAACCAGGGGCAGAAGAGCATGCATCATAACATCTGCTGCTGCTCCAGCTTTGTCCAGTATCTCTGGGCTGCTGTCCAGAAAAATAACATCTCCTGCTGAACAGTGAAACGCAGGGTCAGTGTTGAGGGCTAGTGCTTTTCTCCTATGACTGCTGTGAACAAGCTATTGAAAAGACCGGTAAGAACTGCTGCAGGGATTTGAAGAGCTAAAGAAACTGCCTTATGAAGCAGTGAGAGTATGACTTGGATTCAGAGAGAAAAAATTGATGAAATTGGGGCAGAAAGATGTTTGATTACATTTCATTTCCAGCCTGCTACCAAAGAGGGTTTGTTCTGCTGAGAGAGAGGGATGGATTATCAAGGCTACCTGGCTTGGGACTTCATTTTTGAGTAATTCTTCATACCTGCTGGGGTATTCCAGAGCAGCATTTTCTTCCCATGGACTTACTGTCAGGTATTGCACTGCTTAGGGCCTGCGCCAGGGTCTGTGGTTGCAGAACTGGCATATGTCTGAATCACAGAGGAAGTTGTAATCAAATGCACATCAGGCTTTGCCATTCATGCATTTCTGGAGCTGCAGTTCTTTTGGAAAGTATCTGCTCTGTTATCCCTCATTGGGCCTTTGATTATACTACCCCACCTCATTAGTGCCCTTTTAGTCCTCAGTTTAGCCAAGGGGAAGATTCTTATTTAACTTCAGCTGTCTTCAAGTCAGCCACCTGGTTTAAATCGGTCCCTGCTCCCTGCCCTGTCAGTGCAGAAAGCGGGGTTATTTATCCTGCTTGAAGTCAGGTATCTAGCATAGCACTTTGGCATTGCTTTTCTTACTCTATTGAGAGCCTAAATGGTTAGTTTAGACAAGATTCCTTAGTGGAGAACTGGCTAAAGTTAGAGCAGATGACTCCTACCTACTGTGCAGGGTTATGCAGAGCTTAACTTGAAGAACTTGCATTAGTGGAAGAGCTCATGTTTAGACAGGGCTGCATGCTTGAATGCTGCAATGAAATTGAGCTTTTGTAACTGCTATTACCACTACATGGGAAGGTGGTGTGGCAGATGATGGGAATTCAGTGTTCAGGTATAGAGGAATAGCCTATGTCCATGTAAATTTTGAAACATCGATCTCATTGCCCAGCTCAGGGCATTTATACTGTTAGGCAGTAAGGGATCTACACTTCTGCAGTACAATGAGCAAGACAGAAATCTAAAACAAATGCTCATATCTTCTCTTCCATTACAAGAAACTATTCATTGTGGCAAGTTGTCCTCTTACACATAAAAATATGTGTAATCTCAGTCTTATCTCAGAAATGCACTTCAATTTGTGGAATCAATAACGTCTCCAGACTCTAGGGGTTGTCCTATTTGTCTATTACTTCTCTTTTCCTCTTCCTCTCCCTGCAATGTTTGTATGATTTTAAACTTTGCAAGTAGGTATGTCAAGTGTTAATGTTTAATTCCAAGGGATGTATTAATATTCACAGTAAGTGTATTCATTCTGTGGTGGCAGTGGTTTGACTGTTCTGATGTAATTCAGTAGTGTATTTTACATTAGCATTAATGGTGGGAACTTCAGTTTGAATATCTACAATATTAACAGAAAAGCACCAAAACACGTGACCTCAAGCACTAAAATGATTTCTCAAAATCCCTGTTCATCCGTAGCAGAATGTGCGTGGTTTAAGTGGTTAGTAGTAATCCATATTTTGGGATTATTAAACCCCCTGAAGAAAGGCTTTTTTTTCCATGGGTATGTACCAAGTTAATGTTTGTTCTGCATGATGGGAGAAGTATATATGAACCTAGAAGTGCAAAGCTTACATGGAATGGAAAAGGGAAGGGAGGGGGTATGTGTATGGAAAGAAACAAACATTTGAACAAACTACAAGTTGCTGATGTGGAATTAGTAATTGTGTCTTTGTGTGGTTCAAATTAATTCCCCAGTACAAAATCTAGGGAAGGTGTGCTGCAGAAATACATTAGTGCTGTGTAGCAGAAGCAATTGGAACTGCTTAAGTGAACAAAAAAAAAAAGGACTCTTTCTCTTGGAGCTGGAGGGATTACTGTATACCACATGGTACAAGGAATATTAAGAAATGAAAGAAAATAATGTAACTGGAAAAGTGGAGTATTGTGGAAGTATGATATTCAACTGGAGGAAGAGATTTAGAGGTACAGCTGTGACCAGAAGAAAAGTCAAAAGGAAAACACTTGGACATCAGCTCATAATACTGACAGTTTTGCAGCTATCAGCATATAGCTGTTCATCTAGCATATGTGTTTGGTGTGTTTCAAACACAGTATGTGTTGTGGTTTAGGCCGAATTGGCCTATGGCCGCAACAGATGCTCTCCCCCCACCTCTCACTCCCAAGAGAAAAGGAGGAGAGATAAAGAGGTTTACGAGTTTAGAAGGAACTAAACTACTTTAATGGAATATTAATAATGAAATTAAAGGGAAATAATGAAATAGATACAATATATACAGAACCATATCAAGCTCCCAGTATGACATCAGACATTAGGGAAGTCCTAGACTGGACTCAGTGACAGATGGGATCTGGTTCCAGCTCTGGAGTCAGGAAAACACAGAACAGACTGGGTCCTCCTTGGATGTCAGCCATTGAAGAAAGAGATCTGACTCTTTGATCCCTCAGCTTTTATAGTGAGCATGGGGCAGATGGGGTGGAATACCGTGTTGGTGAGGTTTGGGTCACCTGCTTCTCCCTGCAGGTGAGACCCCTCTACACTTTTCTGTTTCCAACCCTCCAAGGGGGCAAATAACAAAATTTGCTGACCTTGGTTGTTATAGCAGTAAATATAAGCAAGAGCCTGTCTACCTACTGTTCCTTGGAATGAAGTAAAAACATTGGTCTTATCACTCTAAAAGCAAACAGTTTTCTCCTCAATATGCTGTTAATGTTACACGGCAGTATGCTTTCTTCAATAGAAAGTAGTGTTTGGTTCCAACTATCATCCTCACTAGCCCTACAACTGTAGTTAGGAACCAATTATTATTTGTACTTGTCTACTACTGATTTGCAAAGTTTTGCAAACAGTAACATTGAAATGGTTATCAGTATTAACTATGCAACATGGAATTTCAGATAGTCTCTTTTGTCCATTGCCCAGGCCCATCAGGACCCAAAAATAAGACTGAATATTATGACTCAGTCTTTTTTACATATCATTTGTCCAGCAAACAGGGAAGTATCTGGTTTGAAGGCTTTCTGATAGTACAACTGGGAGGGAAAAGCCAGGAATACAATGGTTTTTGTGTTTTGGAATATTATTTGAAAGGCTAGGTGCCAAAAGAGGTGGGAATTATTTACTCGTCTAACTTCACTTTCCCTGTTTCCCAGTTCAAGAAGGGGAAGGAAACTGGTAAGTGATGTTGTACGCATTCAAAGGCAGTATTTTTGCAGGTTTCCAAGTTCACATGTATTTCTGTTCTGGGATGGCTTGTTTCAAGGCATTTCCATTATCTTGCATGCCCCTGGCCTCAAAACACATTGCACTTGAGGACTTTGCTTTCTTTCTCTGGACTGTGGACATCAGTTGCAAACACTTAACGTACCCTGTGATTTTGATTTTTCCAGCAGTTCTGTATTTGGTTCAGTGCTTAGCATAGTGCTCTGAGCAGTGACAGAAGTAATCAGTAGCTATCCAGCTTTCATAAAGCAAGGTATTATGTTTCCTTTTTCCTTCTTTTTCCTTTTTAGAAAAAAAAGTATCAGGCAACACACTGGTTGTACACCTCTAGATTTTCAGACAGTTACTTTATGGAGATGTTTGGTGGGAATAAAGCATTTCAGATATTCTGGTGATGCCCATTCTTCATGTACAGTATCTTATATCAGTTATCAGGTGAAATTTTAATGGATATTAAATCGGGACAGTAGGTTTTATTATTTGTTATCCAAGCCTCTTTTATTAAGTCAGATAGGTATACACGGTATCCAAAAAGACATAAACTTTGAAAAAACAGCTACATGCCTTGCATTTGCACTGAGAACCTGCATGAGTGATTCCCTTATTGAATTTTCATTCCTGCAAAAAAAACTTGTCTGACCCATTTGACCAGAAATACCATCCCTAGCAAACCCAGAGACGTGCACATAAGTTGTATTACATTGATACAGCAATCTTTGAATGTTCCTTTTCTCCATTTGTCAGGGGACACAGTTTAATGTGCTAACTGGAACAGTGAAGGTTAACATCAATTTGTACATGCAAATACACATAAATAAGTAAATGTAGGCAAAAAATGTAGGTGATTAGCTACTGAATTTTTTGCAGCAAAACAGAGAGATATAAATTAGCCTATGATTTGTGCCTCCATTCATTTGAAAAAATAAAAGGCTATTGGCATGGTAATTAAATTAATTATTTTGCCCATTGGAAGAATGAAAGACTTCAGCAAATGAAGCCCTAAAAGTTTTGTTCTCGTGCCCTGTCCACAGTTCTTAGCAAGTTTCATAATGGATTTTATCAGCATTAGTGCTACCTGTCATAACTACATAATTACAGCACCTAATTATATTATTACTTATTTACTCTAATTATGTAATTGGATGTAATTGGTGCAATTACATAACTCCTCAATCAGCTGAAAACTGCTGTAAAACCAGCCTATGTTTGTAAGAGTAAAGGATACTGCCATGTATTAGACTATCTCGACAGGTTGAGAGAGTTGGGGTTGTTCAGCCTGCAGAAGACTCAGGTGAGACCTTACAGCAGCCTTCCAGTACCTAAAGGGGATTTACAGGAGAGATGGGGAGAGACTCTTTATGAGGGAGTGTAGCAACAGGACAAGGGCTAAGAGTTTTAAAACGAAAGATGGAAGATTTAGATTAGATACTAGGAAGAATTTCTTTGCTATAAGGGTGTTGAGACAGTGGAACAAGTTGCCCAGGGAAGCTTCCATCCCTGGAAGTGTTCAAGGCCAGGCTGGATGGAGCTTTGAGCAACCTCCTCTAGTGGGAGGGGATTGGAACTCTATGATCTTTAAGGTCCCTTCCAGCTGTAATCATTCTATGATTCTATGATCTCCCGAAAACAAGGCAATCTGTCATGGGAAATTAAAGATTCTGTTCTCCTGCCATTGTAGTCTGTAAATGTCATCTGTCATCTGTAAAAGTATCCCTCCTGAAAGGGAAGTTCCTAATCTTAAGTGTCTTCAGGCGACTCAGGATCCCAACACTTCCACTGAAATCAAAAGCAAAATTGCTATTAACATTATAAGGGTGACACCATCATGAAATTCTGAGCAGTGATTTTCTTATTCAGTTCTTTTAAAAGCACTTTTGTGTCACAGCAATGACCACGTCATGGGTAATGTGACAAAATATTTTAACTACTTCATTTTAAATATTTTGAAGTTGCCAGCTTTTTTCATTTTTTTTTTCATTTTAAATTATTAAATAAAAGAAGTATTTACCAAATACTATGGGCATTTCCATGTCATGAGGAAAAATGCATTCCCCATTTTGAAAAATTCTGGTTGTTTTGGGTTGCTTTTTTTAAAACTGAGGTTTCAAAAATGATCTGAATTTAGTGCTCCCTTGAGCTGGTGCTGTTGTCTCTCTTCTTCCTACCTTCAGCCTCATGTTTTTGCCTTCTTTTTCTATTAGATACACAGAAGTGGGTATTAAATTCAAAAATGTCACCAGGAATAATGCCAAATGTGCCATTGAGAATTCTCACAATGGTTGTCATTCTGCTCCTGCTGTGTTCTGGGCAGTGCAAGCCCTTTTCCCTCAGCATCCTTCTGTCTCCTGCCTCGCTGCTCTGCGTATTGCCATGCTACCACCTTGGGAGCAGAGGTGTGATGTGAGCCGTGGCAGCACGTAGCAGCTCCCCAGGTTCAGGTCTCAGCAGTGACGCTGTGAGGTCCTGGCCAAAGTCACTCCATAGCAGCAGGGACAGGGGACAAGCTCCCTCCTGGAGCCAGAGTTGCTTGTGTATAGTCCCTGGCACACCTGTGTGTGGCCTGCAAAGGGATTTTTTTATTTTTTTCTTTTCATTTTAGCCAACCTCAGCAGAAGTAGCTGACTGTCAGAACATCAAAAATGTGAGCTGAAAGAAGCTTGCAGAGCCCAACAGTTGTGGGTCGAGAGCCTGTCTGCCCATCCTTTCACACCTTGGGGCAGGTTGTCCCAGGGTTAGTTACTGAACATAAAATAATTTCTCTGGTGCCAAATCCTGGTGCATACCCCTGGCCTGATGTCCATTGTGTTCAGTTGCTATCGCTCAGCAAACCACGTGGAGCTTCTAGAGGAGGCAGGTGCAAATGAAATACAGACCGGTCAGTTAAAGGCAGTGAAAAAGTGCCATAGGGAAAGGGGAAGAGCATGTTGACAGCAGGCAGACAAGGAGGAGCGGGGTTTGTGGAACAAGCTATGATTTACTGCTGTCAATTTTTGTCAAAGAATGTAATAAAATAATAGGTACTCAGAGGGCTGTTGACCTCAGCTCTGAAAAGATAGCTTCTTTGGAGACGAAAAAAAATTCTGATATCCAGGATTTTTCTGTTCTGTTATCTTTCTGAATTTCAGAGGCAATAGTTTTCCCTACTAATTTTTATCTCTAGTCTATAGATACTCTTATTACATCTGAGAATCACTATAGGTAGAGAGAATGGCCTAAACTAGAGAAATGTCAATCCAAGATAACATGAGTGCTGCACTTGGGTTGTCAGGAAGACACGCCGGATGTTTTTCACATGCGCTCTGGTGATTCATCCTAGACATTTTAAGAAGTTTCCTCCCACCGCCATGTCCACCATACCCTTCTGTTGCAGTTAACCACAACAATAGCAGAGAGGGGAGGACAAGCAATGCAGTACTAATGTGAAAATTAACGGCAACGGAAGTCATGCCAGTCTGAATTGCACTGGTTGAGGAGCGGATGCAGTACTGATTCTGCTGTCTCCTTATAGGTAGGATAAAGAGACAGGGAGAAAGGGCACGCAGCTGATAGGAGTCACCACTTCGGCTGCTACAGCTAAATTTGCCAGGGATGGTGGGCTGCCGTTCTTAAACTGGCTCACTATAACTAAACTGTATTTTTAAGGCTTATTCATTATCATGAATTCTGGTTCAATATGAAGTTTCTGATCTGGCAACTTACAGACTTAAAATGCTTACAGGCCTTGTGCACTCTGCTGGAGTGAGGCATGTAGTTTATAACTTTTGGGAAGCTAATAGTGCTCCCATTGTTAGGACTGATTTATTTTACTTTTTAAGACTGGCCTTCCTCCAAAAACTAGTAGATGTTATCAAAGCAAAACTTGCAAGGATGAGATATATGCACATATCATTAAGCTATGCAACTTTTTCTTAATTACTTTTAAAAGGCTGATACGATGCATGTCACATTATGAGTAATTACTTACCATTGACAGTAAAACCAAGAGCACAAAAGCTGGCTGCTAAATAAGACCTGAGAGCTCTGACAAGCTAATTTCCTAGGAAATTCAACATCGATTTTGTCTGCAGTTGGATTTTCATAAAATAAGCAATTAAAGAAATACACCTATTTAGATTATGTTTCCATTTTTCTGTTGTGCTCAAAATAGAAGACCAAGTGAGCACATAAACTCTCTTCATTCTTCCACATAGGCACAGGCCCTGTGGGAAGTTCAGGTCTTCGATTTAGGTGCACCAGGTCTCAAAGAAAGTCCTTTGTCTGCATCAAGGCCTGTCTCAAATTCACAGAGCATCTCAGAGCTATCAAGTGGCGATACAGAGTCACTAAATAGAATTGGAATTGTGCTTCTCACAGTTTCAACCACTGCTTTTGCCTCTCTCGCCTCATATACACAAGTGTTATCCAGTTTTACGTTTACCCATAGGTTGAGGTGGTGTTGTTTTTCCTTTTGTTAGGTATTGAATTATTTTTCTATTGTTGCTTTTCCTGTTGAAAAATAACATTCCTTTCTGTAGGTATTTAATTGCTGTTGTTTCTTCTATGTACTTCTTTGCCTCCTTCTATCTTACAGAAGTGCTGAGCATCTTCCTCTCCACTACATAAAATAAAGAATTACAGTAACGTGTAATTAGCTGATTTCCTGCTCATTTATGTGTTGCTCAAGGCATGAGAAGTTAGCATCATGTGAGGGTTTTGAGTCTTTGCACAAAGCTCCTATTCTACGAGAGAGCTGAGCATCTTCTTTTCTACATCAAGGGCTTTCCGTCTTCCAGAAATGGGCTCTTAAGTCCACCATAAATAATTTAGTTGGCCTGCCTGGCTAGGTGATGTGTGAGGTGTGGGTAAATAAAGGGAAAGGTGGGCTTCATTCCGTATTTAATTGTAAAAGCTTGAGGGTTTCTTGGCTTTAAGCTTATATGCATTCTTTCCAGACAGGCAAAATTAATGATCTTACTGCTGCTTGAACGGGAAACCACAGATCTGATCCTGCCTTCTTAGAAATTATGCCATTAGGTTGAAATGAATGGCAGGTGCTGCAACACAGGCAGATTTGCTGTGTGTAGTTATGGTATGGTGATAACCTTTATCTTGCTAGCTGACTCGGTGAGACAGTGGCTGTGCCACTGCGCTGTGCCCTTGTCCCTTCTGCCTCCAAGCTCAGCTCCTCACATTCTTACAAACTCCTAATGGGATAGGTCCCAGCACCAACACAACCCTGTCTTTTTCGTTCTTTCCTTGGAAATCACTTCTGAATACAAAAATGCAAGGTAATTCCAAGTTACAGAGCGAAGCCTAGAAGTCCCCAGTAGTATATTCACAGAGATTTGGGGGTTTTCCCCACTGGGATCTGGAACCAGTGGTTTGATACTACCCAGCACTAGTCTTCTTGGACCTTGTAGTATTGTGGTTCAGCTGTAAGATTGGCTTGATTTCCCCTGTGTTTGAGAGATGTGGCCACCTGTTGAGCAGTATTTAGGCTTCAGAGACTGGTTTTGCTATAAAGATGGGTTCTGCCTTGATAATACAGTGTAGTCACGGCCTCCTTGTCCTCCTTCCAACTTCAATTCACTCAATTTGCAAACTAAAATAAATGAGCCGAGTTGAGTTGCTGTTTGTTTGCTGCTGGCCTTAATTCAAGGAGGGGTCTAGGCATGAGGCTGTGTTCCTTGAAACTTGCACATCCCTATGAACATGGAGTGGAGGTGTTCCAGCTGGAGCACCCTCGAGCCAAGCAGTGCTGCTGGCAGGACACAGCTGTGGTTCCCTGCTGGAATCCACTCCTGCTTTGACCTGCCAGACTAGAGCTGTTAACTTTCCAGGCAGCTTGCAAAAGCCATCTTTTATCCCTTTGTTAAAGAAGCATGTGGCCTGAAATGGAGCTGTGTGTGGGCAGACTTTTATTCTGTGATTTCAAATGTTGGAAGAGCTCTCCAAGGCTCTGGATAGGCACCTACTGTTGCCCTTGAAATGCTGGCAGTAACAGAGCCTTGATTCTCCTGGGACAGGCTGCGTATGGCTTTGCCTAATGAAAACTGGACCTTAACTAGGGTCACAGATAGTGATAAGAAGTTCAGCCCCAGAGGAACAATGTGATGAGCAGATCCCAAAATGTGTAAACTGAACTCATTTGGTTTTGCACTATGGGAGAAGGAACAAACACAGAACACTTCAACGCTGTTTGAGAATATTATTGCAACATTTGAAAACAATTATTGTTCTTTGTATTACAGTGATACTAAGCTTCTGGCTTCTTGAATGGGAAAGAGACTCCAAAATTGTCCATAGCCAAGGCAGATAACTGCAGATGCTGAAGAAAGGAAGGACTACTGGTTAGCCTGAACACATAAGGGCAATTAGTAAAAGAACAGGGATATGTTCACTGAGGTTGTGGGCTTACCAGGAATGGCGTTTAAAAGTAAATAAATGTAACTTTGGTTGGACGCAAAGCATAGCAGTGAGATTCGGCAAGAACTAAAACATGGAAAGGTTACAAACCCTGTAATTTTGGTTTTGAGTTCTTACAGCTGAGAGACAGCAAGATTTGGGGGAGCTGGGTGTAACATCCATGTGAGCTGGTTTTACAAGGTGTTACAGATGGGATGAAGTTACTTGTTTTTTATGTATCTGTCATAGGAAGAAAAATCCACTGACCCATATTACTCTACATGGACAAGTTTCTCAATTTGTGTAAATTTGGTCTCACTGTGCCATTTACCTTTCAGGATCAGCTTTATGAGATTTGTGTCAGGATTTTCTATTCGGTTGCAAGGCTAGTTCATGGAATCTTCTCTCCTTTTAGTCTGGTGGATGTGTGTATGATAAAAAGCTAAGATTGCACCATCTTTAATAAAAGAGAAGATATATAGCCTAAAGAAATCAGATTAGTTGCAGAGAAAGAAATCAATCAAGTTAGCAAATTGTATCTGTGGGACAAAGTGCAAAATGTTTGTTTCATACAGTATTTATTGAACAAATTTGTGGTTAAAAATGCTTTACAGGAAAAAAAATGGGAACCATTTTGTTCAATTTAAATGACATTGATGTATTTTTTACATCATGAAATCTTTCAATATTACCAACAACAATCCCTGATAAAGTACTTTACACAATTGCCTCACAGGGCATTTTGAGATAGAAGTATATATTGGAGATTGTAAATTGGCTGCATTCAATTTGTATATAATGGAACCCACTATAGCCATCCTACGAAGTTCAATAGATCTGTAAGTTTGGGGTAGTAGGAGCTTTAAAGAGTCTCCAAAACAAACAGGCAACTTTAAATCATTTTTAATAACCCTGTGTATTTTGCACACATGTGATTAAAATATTTTGTCTCTGTTTTTCATTTTGCTGGGTGCTGCTGAAGGAAAAATGTAACTCTGGGTTTGTGAAACTAATATCTGCTTGTTCTCAAAATAGAATGCATTTTAATTGAACAGAGCAAAACATACTTATATGTGGGACTGAAAAAAAAACCTAACAAACCAAAACAAAAAAAAAAAAAAGAAAAAGAAAAAGCAGATCTGTACAGAGGTTCCATTTCAATATTTTCCTAGCAATGTGAGCAAGAGTACTAAATTAAAATGTAGTATAGGCAGATAAAGGTGTACAAAGTACCATGCTGGTTTTTTTCTTTTATTGATCTGAGCTTGCAGCCTCTGAAAACAGTGCACAGTAGACACCAACCTAAATGAATAGATGTTTCACCTTGAGGGCATGGTTTTGCTCATTTCCACCTATTTCCCAATGGGAGTAAAAGTGCTGTGTGCTTCCCAGGAGGCAGGTGGAACCTTGTGGGATCTGCCTCTCACCCAGCCACAAACAGATCTGGTAAGGGCCCTCTCCTTGGCCATCGTGTCTATACAGGCAAGAAATTGTCCTCACTGTGCAGAGAAATTTACACAACCCAAGCATTTGAACAGAGCAAGTGATTTAAGAGCCGGTTGGTAGCATCCAGACCCATAAGAGTGAAAGGTGGCCATTGCTTGGTGATGCTTCAGCTTCACAGACAAACCTAGATCTTTGTCCTCTTCTGTGACTGATACTTGAGTATGTGTATTTATGCACGTGCATGGTTGCACAGTTGCTTAAAAAAACGATTCTGTATTACCTCTCACCCACTGGTGACAGGTAATTATTCTTACTAATTTTAAAAGAGAATTTTGTTCTTTAAATTGTCTTTTCATGTCATACTATGTGCAAAATACATCAGAGTCAAGATGGGCCCCAAGCAGGAACATTTAGATCAGGATTTGAAATGCCACGACTCTGGCAGTATCCTAAACTAGAACAATCGCACTGCAGCCACGCTCTGCCTGTGTAAAAGCTGAGAATAAGGTCAAGTCCTGAGCCTCTGAAAAATGAGTCTCCAGCTGAGTCTTTGTATTTCTCAAAGATTCTGTTACACCAAATTGAAGTTAATGCTAGGAAATGGACAGTACTTGCAAAATACAAGGTGACAGGACCAGAGAATTAAAGGTAAATGTAAAAAAGACCCATAAATTTCAACAACTATGCTCCTGAATCCTGTACTGTAAAAGATACAAAGTAAAGGTCATGGTTTTGAGTGCAATCATGCAGTTAGACCCTGATCCACTGGATCAAACCAGCACTTACATTGACAGAAAAGGGTCAAAATTTGTGGTGTCCTTACCACCTAAATGGTAAATATGTCTCTAAGGAGCAGACAACCAGACAACATCTTGGTCTCCAGCAGTGGCATGATACTGTAGGATATGTTTACATTGCAGTAGGATTAGTGCCATTGGCTTTTGTCTGGAGTCCAGTATCTGGAGTGTGCCTACTACAATGTTTTGTGAAAGAAAATAAATATTAAGAGAAGAAGGGTGGGCTTCAGCATGTTAATGCAAGCAGTTGGTAAGGGGCTGGAGAAGCATCATTAACTGTGTTCACTTTGAATGCAGTCAACAGAAAGCAGAAATATCATTACCATTCAGCTAGGCATGAGCCAGTCCAAAAAATGAATGCTGAATTTGCTGAAATGATGTCGGGGGCAGCAAGAGAAGGAGAGGGAGAAAGAAGTTAGAGTTGTGGGCATTTTGGTGGCAGTGGTGGAGCTGCATGAACAACTCAGCCCCTCCCCTGTGACAGTGGTGCCATACATGGTGTTGCACTAAAAAGAGCCATTCTTGTCACTGGGGAAGACAAGCCTGTGGGATTCAATAGCAGCACCACAATGAGCTGTGAAGGAGGAGACAGAGAACTGCCAGGTGCCTCTACGCAGAGACTGCCATAGCATTACGCTGTGCTTCCCCCACCAAGACAGCTGGAACTAAACCAGAGCCTCCTATGCTGCCATTAAAAGGTTCTTTTTTTAAGGACATGTGCACTTAATGTCAGAATATTGAAACCATACCCACGTGAATAAAGTTAGTAAGCCAGTGATTCATTGCTGTTTCAAATCTCTATCTAGCCACAGTAAATTTCTGCTCAGTAGTGACAGTCTGTGTCCACATGCAGGCCATGATTTACAGTTCTGTGTTTTGTATCAACAACATCTGTTTAACAAAAGAAAAAAAAAATAAAAAAAGCCAAGAACATTTATTTTATGATCTCTGTACCAGATGTTTTTTCGTTATGTACAAGATCCAGGGATTATATCAGAAATAATTTAATTATTTTAAATGAATAATCTGAAATGTTTTTCCTACAGCATGTCCTGTAACCACTAACAACATGAAAACATAGGAATGTGGAAAATAAACTTGTGTTTTGCACAAATCTATAATTATGTCTATTTTAAGGGCACGAGTATTAAGCACCAAATCCTAGCTTCAGATGGTAGTGTTGGTATTCTTCAGGGTTTGCAGAGGAGAATATCAGTACTCAGGGTTTTGATAGAGATAAGGTGGCAGAGAGCAATTGAAACAGCAGAAGAAATCAACAGTTGAGAAATGAACATGTGCTGTAGGGAAGGGAAGACACAAGAAGCAAACATGGCTTCAAGGAGAGTAGTGTTGGGGTGGGATGCAAGCTTAGGCGCCCCAAGCACACAAAAAGTTGTGCCATGCAGCTCTCGTGAGTCCCCAGCTGGCTGCAGTCCTTGTATGCTTGCGAGGCCCTGGGTTCCTACCTAGAGGGTGGCTGGAAGATGCAGTCTCAGCGTGATGGTGACAAAGCTGCATAGTTCAGTTTCTGCTTTCCAGCTTCTGGGATAAAGTTGCTCTGGGTTGAAGCAGGATCTCTTCCCTCGGCATGCTGGCTGCACCCTTGTTGATGCAGCCCAGGTTGTGGTTGGACTTTTTCACTGTAAGGGCACACTGCTGACTCACGTACTTAGCATTTGCATATGGTTTTGCCCACAACAATAGTGCCAGATCACATTCAAACTTACGGTCTCAGCTGTAGAAGATTATTTTCATGATGGTTTCAGTCTCTTGGACGTAAATGCCAAGTCCTTTAAGTGTGTTTGATAAGCAGAAGTTTTGGGGTGTTTGTTCTTGGAAAAGCTGGGTCCTTTACAGAGTTCCAGGCTGAGTCTCGAAGCTGCCACTTAGAGCATTAGAGAAAAATCTTTGCAATTTCAGATTTATTATCATTCCTTGCTATAATTTTTGCAGGGATATCACAAGCAGAATCACTGATACTGGAACACTGAGATGTTTATAACTGACTGGCCTGGATATCAGTCTTGAAGAACTCACAATCATTCAGCATTACAGTGATAGATTCTGTTGCAGACCTCAAAAACATTCAGCCAATTTAAAATGAAAATAAATGCATCAATGATGCTGCTAAAGCAGACAGTGGGTCTGCGTTATGGTTCTAACCTTCTTTTGGGGGAAAGATTTCTGTATTTTTCCATGAACTGTGGAAGCTGTAGCATGTATCAATCCAATATAGACCATATAGGCCTATGAGTTTTCTTGTTGTGTAAAGATTTATCTGTAATTGCCAAGGTTTGTTTTTATTTTTTCTTTTATTATTGTTGTGGATGCATATAGATGCATAACGATTCCTAATTTCCCTCCCTATATTCTTGTACAGCACAGATTGCTTATCAAATAGTCTTAACATTAAAGTGTCAGACAGGATTTGCAGAAAGCTATTTGGGTTTGTAGTTTAGGATGAACGTTTATCAAATTGTGGATTAGCTGAATCATGCACTGAACCAAATTATTATTGTCTGTGATTAAATCACAAAGTGGTTATTGCCCTGTGTCATCTAATGCTCAAGATAGTTTAAATCTTAAAAATCCCTTTTTAAGGTGGCTATAAGAGCTACATAACTATGACTTCTAAGACCAGACTCTGTACCTAGGCAGAAGAATAATAGCTTTCACAAGATCATTTGGACTGATCACTCTCTGCTTATACAGGCAACAGATCTGGGAAGGCAATGGATGGACTTATTTACCTTTCAGACATACAGAATAATTTCTCAGTAAATAGATCTCTTTGTACCTGGCGCTAAAGTATTTATTCAAGATGCTGACTCAAAAAAAGGGGAGTGAACAGCCTGTTCGTTCTTGTGCCTGGAAGGACATGAGCTGCCTGCCGAAGAGCAGCAATGCCGACAGTTTGTTTGCCTTCATGCTGAGGCACAGGTCCTAAGGCGCAACCAAGTCACAGAGGAAGTTGTGGATGCCCCATCCCTGGAGTTGTTCAAGGCCAGGCTGGATGGGGGTTTGAGCAACCTGGTCTAGTGAGAGGTGTTCCTACCCATGGCAGGGGGGGTTGGACCTAGATGATCTTTAAGGTCCCTTCCAACATTTTGTGATTCCATGAATGTGTGTTGCGGGGTGGGACACCACAAACAGCCCAGTGCAGCACACTGAGACAGTGAACCTTCATGGTGATGTCCATGCTCCTCTTCTGCACTCTTCAGCGGCTGTCTTGCTGAGGAGCTCTGAGGTCTTTAAGCATACTGGTTTTCTCTACCTAGTTATTAGGTAACAACTCTCCTGACAGCTGTCTCACTTGCCTCACTGAGTCACCAAGGAGCAAACATAGTGGGCTGAGTGACACAGAGGCCTGTCTCCTGCTCCGGTGCATGCAGATGGAGAGGTCACAAGCCAGAAGGAGTCATGAGCAGTCATCACCACTTTTCTTTCTGAATAAATAGGAGGGAAGTCCTGAAACAGTTTGTTTTCATGTTGCAACACAAGGTCACAGGGTAGAAAGGGCTAAGAGTCACTGCATTAGAGTCTGCTGGAGAAATCAAAGTCTGGTACAGCTGGTGGTGGCGTGGCACTCTGAGACCATGGCAGTGGCACCAGCAGAAAACATGCATAAGGCAGCCTGTGCTCCTGTACTTCATCCCCCTTGTCCTAGTCTTTGACCTGTTTTCTCTCATTGTTACCTAGTAATCTATTTTTTAAAGGCTCAGCCCAGTCTTTCCTGCTGGTTGCAGCTGATCCATCTCACTGCTAGCCTGTGAAACCAGCTCCCCCTAAAGAAATGTCCTTTTGCCAATTACTCCAGAGGCATGGATTCAGCTCAGTGTGAGAGCTCACTTGAAGCCAATTGGCTGTGCCAACAGAACAGGGATGGCTCGAGATAATTTGTACAAAATTTCTTTATTCTTTTCTTCATCCGTGCTCAACTGGAGCTAGCAAAGTCAGAAAAATGCCAATGTTTTACTGAAGGGAGGACTTAGCCCATAGCCCTTCAGTCCCCCTAGAAAGCCCACAGAAAGGAAAGAGAAAGTTGCACAGAAAACTCCAGGAGGCAAATGCAGGCTTTTGCTTTGAATATGCCTCTCCAAGAAGAAGGGGTTGAGGTTTCTCAGAAAACACAAGTAGCAAATCCTTTAATCCCTGTGATTTCTCAGGCACGTGCCCTCACCATTGGCACCTCACAGCTACATGTCCCCAGAGTACCTTGCATAGAGAGGTGTTCACCCTGGGTGAGCTGTGATTCCCGCTGGAGTTCTACCAGCTGAGGGGGGAGGACGGCGGGAGTGAGCACGCTGGATCACCACCCGAAATGTCTGCTTTGCTCGTGTGCAGTCTCTTTGGCCAGCAGCCTTTTGGCTAGCCTCACCTGCCTTTTTTCCCTTTTTTTTTTTTTTTTTTTTTTTTTTTTTTTTTTTTTTTTCCCCACCAGCTGAACTGATGGAGAGGAGACTGTGTCTGCTTTCTGTCCCTACAGCCTTCCTGTCTGGCTGACTCTCTGCCCTGGACACAGATGCGTGTGTATCCGGACTTAAATATGAATTCTGCAAGGCACACGTTATGCTTGTGGAGGGAGTGTGGAACAGGGAGATGCTGTGATTTGTAGGTGGGCTGCTGCGGTTGGGCTGCAAATATCTGCGAGCCCATGCAAGAATGAAGTAACAGTAACAATATGTTGCGTTCAGCCCCGGTTGTTTAAAAAGAAGATTTCGGTACATTTCAACAATTAACTCTGTGTCCAGGCAGCTGCTTCGCTTTAAAGCATCCCATCCATATACCTCGCCCTCAGTGAGCTCATTTATGCTTGAGTTATGTCACCTCATGCTAACCTAGTGGCTATTGATTTAGTCCTGTGACAGTGGTTTGCAGAGGTTTGCCCTGCTCCCTGCCAGCAGCCTACCTCCCTCCTCCAAATTGCTACTTGGTTCAAGACAGGGATCAAAATGTCTGAGCGAATGCTATCCTGGGCAAAACGGTTGGATTTCTGAGAGTAATAGCTAAGGTGTGACAGATCACACCCCGCAAAATCCCATCCCCACACCAGTCAAATAAGGCAAAGCAGGAGCGCTCCTGCAGTGTAGAGGAGGCATGTTAAAGCTTTAACATGTGTTTGTTGGTCAAGGTGAACCCTGGACCAAACCCATAAACATTTAAGTCCCAGAACAAATGTTTGGGGTTGTACAAACATGTTAACTACCTCCAGTTAATTGGCATGCAATTACCTTGAAGTAAAAATAGCTTACTCATAGCTGAGCAGTCACTGAGTGCCTGTCCCTCCATGAACACTCACAGATCACTAAAATTTTTGGCAGAAGAGCCTAGTCCTATTTGCCTTCTGGATTCTGGCAGGTTTGTGATCAAAAGTTTTTTGTCCCCAGCAGCAATTGCTGTTTGTGGTATAGACTTAGCAAATAGGGCTGTGTGGCAGGACGAATTTCCATGCTGCCCTTTGAAAAGTTTTGCAGTTCAGAATGCAATGGAAAAAATTAGATAATACTTGCCAGCAAAAGAACACATTTGAGCAAGGGAACGTACCTATTGCGTGCACTATAGTGGAACTGTTGGTGAAAGCTAGGTAAGTATTTTTAACTTAAAGACAACTTGGCAGGCTAGAATGTGTTTCCTACTGACTTGATGGCTTTGAATCTTTTGGATACTTTGCACAACAAAGATACACAGCTGGACCAGCTATCATGACATGTATATGCAGTTGAGAACCGAGAAGCAAAGTCCTGCCTGCACCCAACACAGCACTTCAGACTACCAAGTGAGAGACCTGTGGTCAGCTGTTTGACCTGTTGTCTTGCTGCTGCCAGGAAAAGCTGTAGAAGTCAGTAGCATCTTTTCAAGAGGTCTCCAGTCCATGCGAAGTCTCTTAGATCTTGGATCAAGTCCTTGCTTCATCCTCCACAACATATTGGCAAAAAATACCCAGATCTTCTTGGTCTGCAACTAAACCACAACTGGGTTTCTTTCTTGGGAGATGTTACCACAGCATTGCTGGGAAGGCAAAAGTGGGCTAAGTGGAATCTGTCATTGAGCTCCCGTGACTCTGGGACTTGTGGTGGCCAAAATTAGCTGACGTGTGGTTCAGAGTGGTTCTAGCTAAAGAGCTACCGTCAGCATAACAGGCTTGTTTGGCAGCAGGTGAGATGCTGTGTGCTTTGTCTCCATCTTCACCTGCTCCTGGTCATCCCTTTTCCCAAGAAGTATAATATTGTGCCAAGCAGGAGGAAAGCAGGTGGCACTGGGAGCCTCAAGAGAGGCAAGCCCACTGAACCGGGATGTCTGGCATCCGCATGAATTTGTGTGGTATTCCTCAGGACGCTGCAGTGCGGTAGAGGGTCAGTCCACAAAAATCTTTCCAAGGCAGTCGTCAGTCTCTGCCTTGAGTCCTGGAGGAGCAAGGGAGTGGCAGATGGAAAATAAAACTAGAAAAGTGCATTTCACAATCCTGGCAGCAGTACTCGGCAAACAAAAAAACCACAATGATGGAGTCTCAGATTGCTCTCTCTGTGCAGCTTGGTTTTAGAAACTTTGTTGTTATGGTGAGCCTTGCCAAGGAGGGCTCCTGGCCCTTCAGCTGGCTCCTATGGCCGTGCAGCCTTGCATTTGGTACCTTCAGGTGCTACAAGCAAGAGAAGCTGTAATGGGTGCAGATACCAGAGCTTTCCAGAAAATATTGAGATAACAAGTGCAGCCCTGTTCACTGTAGCTCCTTTGAATTAAATTTCTGTATCTGTAGTGGCAGACAAATTTGCTGGCAAACATTTTGAAAAAAAAAAAAAAAAGGCATTGATCCAGAAAGGCACCGTGCACAAACCTAAGCTTAGTATAAATGAGTACACCTGTGCTTAATGCTAGTTATGTGATGAATGGTCTGCTAGAATCTAGCCAAAATACATTTAAAATAAATATTAGAGCATCCATGGAAAATGAATGCTGGTCTTGTAAGCAGAAACGCATGCAGCAGAAATAGGAGTCTACTGCTCTGTGTGTCCGCTGGGGATATCCAGCAGGGAGGGTCACGTGTGTTCCTTTTGAGCTCACCAGCGGAGCTGGTGAAAACAGGTTTTGATTTGAATGAGTTATGACCCATTGAAAATGGCATCATGCGTAACCACAGTAAATTGTCATAATGAGATCACGAGGCTCAAAAAGTGGGCAGCGAGGAAAAAGGCCTCATTCCACCCGCACACACGGCTGAATGAGCTCTGGCTGCAAAATGCAATGGAAGGGCACGGCCTTGTTCCCTGAGTATCTTGTCGGTTTAGCAACAGGACCAGAGGTTGCACAGCCAGACAAAAACTCATTAGAAGTTTTGAATTAAAAAGAAGAAAACAATCCCAAAATTCTTATGGCTTTGCACTTAGTCTTATCCAGGGTAACTGAGGCCAGGCTGGATGGGGCTTTGAACAGCCTGGTCTAGTGGAAGGTGTCCCTGCCCATGGCAGGGGGGTTGGAACTTTAAGATCTCTTCCAACTCTAACCATTCTAACCATTCTGTGACTGAGCTAACACAACTAGTGGGAAAACATGAATACTCTTAGCGTTTTCATGCTTACCAACAGTTAGCGTGGTTGTTTCTAAATCACGTTGTTATAGGAGGAGAGGGTTGGTGATCAGGTCAAAGCACTACATAGTTGAAAGCAATTCTCTCTGGAAGCACGATAAAGCTGTATTCACTTGGCACCTGGCTTCATAGCTCTGCCAGATCAGCCTGTGTGGACTCTGCTAATGTACAGCTGCTGTGGGCTGCCCGGCTGTAAATACTGCAGAATCATCACATGGTGAGGAAAAGTCTGAGACTACAGTAAGTTCAGTGCAGTTAAAACTTTACCACATACCAAGGCCAGACAACATAAGTAGCTCAGCTCTTGCCTGCTAGGAGTCTTAATAGATGGACTTCTGGAAAAGACCCCTTTTCTTTCATCCTTTTCTTTTCCATATAGTGCTATTTCTGCAGTGCCATTCATAGCACAGGAAACTGGAAGAAACACACTTCAACTCCTTGAGTTTCTCTTCTAAAGTTATCAAGTGCACGTGTCCACAGAGGCCTGTTGCAAAACACCATGCATGTGATCTGACCACATCCTCCCCAAGGTGGAGGGCAGAGGTGTGTTGATGTAACGCATCGCCAGCTACAGAACCTGTTTCCTTTGTCTCATGCCTTAAGGCAGACTGGGTTGCTTGCCCTGCGGTTGCCATTCCTCCTAGCCTTGCACCCTTCAGTCTCCTCCATCTGTTACGCTTTGCACACAAGTATCTGTGCCCCTGAGCCACGGAGACAATTCAGGCTCCTGCTGGTAGGCGCCACCTTCCTGACTCATCTATTTATGGTATTTTTATTATGGTTGAATTCATAGCCTGAGTCCACAAATAGCGAAACAGCCAATTCAGTGCTATTCCATATAGTGCTCGGACCTTAGCAGAGTTGTGCTTGCGTTTACCTAAGGTATACAATCTGAATAGCACAATGAAGCCTAAGCCATTCTCAGAACCCCGAATCTGTTGCGGGCAGTTGACTCTAAAGTCCCTCTGCTCTTGCAGCAGGCATGCCCCAGAGCAGTCTGGAGAGGACTCTGGCTTGTCTTGTTTTCCCGATGTTGGCTTGCTGACATTGCTGCAAAGACAGCCAAAATAGATGGAGGCCAGCCAAGCTGAAGAGACAATGGGGAAATGTGTCCCTGCATACACTTTAGAGCGAAGCACAGGGAGCGCTCAGACTTCCCTGGTGCTAGTCTCCCCAGAGCTCACACAGCAGGTGTTTCAGCATGCCAGAACCACAGGTGAATATGCCAGCGCTGCCCACTCTACAATATAGGTGCAGCTGGAGGGAAACCAAGATTTTCCAGTTGGTGCCTTCCTTGTAGCTAAGGAGAAGCAAGAATATAAATGCTTGTGTGAAATACTTTCTGAATTCACTAGTTCTTAGGCTCACTTTCTGTGTGTCATCCACTGAGTGGAAGTCCTTCTGAGTTCTCATTCTCTAGTCTCAGCTTAGTAGCACTGCATAAATCCCTACTAACATTACTAATTTTTCTAATTCTCATGTAGGAGAAGAATTTGGACTGGTTCCCTCGGATGAGAGCCATGTCCCTGGTTAGCAATGAAGGCGACAGCGAGCAAAACGAAATCAGGAACCTGCAAGAGAGGCTGGAGTCAACCATGAGCCTGGTAAAACAGCTTTCCAGTCAGCTTGCTGAGCTCAAGGAACAGGTAAGGGCCCTGCAGTGGGTTCCAGTGTGAGCATGTGTGGGTGAACGCACTAGCTTTCATCAGGTCACAGTCAGGACAGCGTTAAAAAAGAGACTTTTGTCTTAGAAAGGTTTTCTCTTTCCCTCCAGTAAGCTTTCTGAGTAGATACAGTGATACGGGTTTGGAATGAAATTGTACTCTATTAGTAACAGCAGAGAACAGGTAAGGAGAAAAGCCAAGGAGGTTATGAAATCCTCCCAGTGAGTGTGTGAGGACAGAGGGAAAATAGCAGAAGCAATGACGGGCTTTGCATTATGTGGGTACTGCATAAGCCAGCAATAAAAAAAGTGTAGCATCAGAAACAGCTGCGTACTGCTGGGAGTCAGTAAAAAAGCTTTCTGAATCTGACACTTGGATTTTTTCTCCCACTACCAACAGTACTGTTGAGAAAAGAATTTGCCGAGCCTGTTGCTTTGCTTGTGTCACCCTTGTCTTTGTGCTCCTCCCACGTCTCCCCCCTTGTTCCCTGACTGCTGGCCTCTCTTTAAGCCCTGCTCCTGTTAAAAACCACCTTATGTGTTTTCTCACTTCAGGATCAAAAGGCCAGCTCCTTTTTTACTGAAGATGCTGGTCACCTCAGTGTTTGCTCATTACAGTTTCAGGAAAGCATCTTTTATGGGAAGCATTTCAGTGGCATCAACAGAGTTGTCTAATTGTCTCCCTTCAAAGCCCTCCTTAAAACTCTTTTTCCCTGTGAAAAATTCAATGAAGTTTTAGGCTGGATGTGCTGAGACTGATGCTTATTGTGCTTACCCATACTGTCCTGGTGGGTTTTTGTCAGCCCCCTCTGGCTGAATCTGTTCTCTTCTGGCTTAAATTTAAACTCTCTGGGGATGGAGGCCACTTTTAATTCTGTGATTGTACAGTACCAAGTGCAAATGCTGATCCTTTGCAGGGCTACACAACATGATAGCAGTACAAATAATACGCTGTAAGGCCTGCCGCTGGATAAGAATAATGAGAATAAAATGAGAATAAAATGTCCATACTTTGCAGGAAACAGATCTCCCACTTCAAAGGAATCTCTTTCTTGTAATTTCAACGCTGAAGAAAAGAATTCTGCTCCCTGTTGTTTTGCTTATATGTATCTTGCTATATGACTGCTAAATAATAGTAAAAAAAAAGAAAAGGAAAAAATTCTCAACTTGTCTTTCTGCCTTTCCACCTTAGATGACAGAACAAAGGAAGAATAAGCAGAGGCTGGGCTTTCTTGGATCAAACACACCCCATGTGAATCATCACATGCCACCACCCTGATACCACGGGGAGAAGCCGTGACTAGCCTTTCATCAGTATTCCTGCGTTATTATAGAATAAAAAGCTGAGATTGAGAGGAGTGAACAGTGCCTATTGTTACAAAGTTAAAAACAACCAAGTGCCAAGATGTTAAGTGGTTTAGCTCTGGGAACAATTTGTAGCTGTTTTTCATGGTTGAAAAGGACCACAACCTAGAATGCCAGAGATACAAGGGAGCTTGTTTGTATTGGTTTACGGCACCCAACTCAGCTGCATTTGCACTCTGCAACTCCGTGGCTTCGGTGGCAGCAGCCCCGAGTGCAACAGAGATTGGGGCAGCATTTGGCCACATCCCTAGAGCTACCTTGAGACTTCTCCCTGAAGCACTGGGATAACCAAGATGAGCGGAAGGAGGAGAAATGTGTATTAATGCAAATATGACAGCCTGGTTCAGAATCAATAGAAGCCGTTTCTGGCTTAGTTGCCAAATAGCAATGTTAGTCATATTTGCTTGGCATTTACAATATTTTAATTACCGTAAATATGACAGTTGCATAAGCAATGATGTTGCTTCAAGTACTTTCTACTTGGAGGGAAAGGGGAGAAACCTCAAAAGACTTGGGGGGGTGGGGTAAAGGGTAGGGGGGAGGAAAAAATAGAAAAAGAGTTGCAAAGAGAAACATTAATGCTTTTGAATTTTAGCTGTCACCATGCAATTTCTTATTTATAACATGGAGCACAATGGATCTACAGCTGTGGGAATGTTATGCACATAACACTGACAACATAACTGGAAGTGATTTCTTTCTCCTGGCTTCAGATGTTCTTGATTAATGTGGCCGTGAGATTTCACATACTGAGGAGTTAAACTGTGTTTTAAATTCAAGTTCCAATGGAGGATTCAGGAGGAAAAAATTATACCTGTAGTTTGAAGCGTGTATGGGATTTTACTTTTTTTAAAAAAAGCTTAGAAATTTCTTTCTCTATGGAGCTGTAATGGTGTCATTACCTTCTGTAAACTCATCTCAGCGAGATTTGCCTTGAGTAAATAAGCACTGTATTTTGCCAGCTTTCTTCTGAGCTAAAGCTCATGAGTTTAGCCTGCCTTTTCCCACCCTTCCTCTTTCAGGGGCTTGCAGGAGTGGCCTCTCCTCACAGGCCTGGCTGATGGGGTACAGGGGGCAATGCTGGAGGAGCTCCTTCCATATCTAGGCTCTGTGAAAGGCAGCAGCCAAATCAGCTGTGCTATATTCTGGTTTTTTTTAGGATGGCTTTAAAAGAAAAGTTGCAGGGTTCCACATAGCCCAAGAGGGCTCTACTCTCTTTTAGGAGAAGATCTAGGGGCACACATGGGAGTTTTGGTCCCAGTTCACTTTCATGTTTGGTGGGTTTGGGGTACTTAATTGTCCTTGCTGCATTTGAAAATTAATCTCCATTACGTATAGTCACTTCTTAAAACAAAATGTTTGCAATGATTTTCCCTCTGTAACATTTCTATTTTGATCAAAGGTGAAAATATTATTGGCTCCACTATTTCTAGTTTCTCCCTGAAGAAATTATGTTGTCTTATTTAAGGCATAATTCAAACCGACAGACCTTGAGTAAAGGGAAGGAAGGGACATTTCCCTCTCTTCATCCCAAACTCAAACATGTTCTTGGAAGTCATCTCTTTTCTTTTTGTGCCATTGAGGTGGCTGAGGTAAAAATAATGTACTTTACGGTCTGATTCTTCTGCCATTAAAACATTTCCCATTGGCTTTCAGTCACATCCTTCAAAAACACTGTGTGGAAAGCAGGGATTTGTGTATTTGACTGAAAGAAGATCTTTCTGTTGACTGTCTTTTAGTCCATAGAGCACCCTGGTTGTGAAATGTGATGGCTGTTTCCAGGTTTAGGGTCTATTTTTCCTGCAAGAAATTCTTCAAAATCTGTACAGCACTCTGGTGGTGAAAACGCCTTCCTTAAGTGAGGATGGGGCTTCACGTACCAGTTGGTGTTCAGCACTGAGAAGCTGGCCGTGAATTGATTCTGGAAGTTTGTGTCAGCCACACACCGTTTAGCAATCAGCCACCAGAGTAACATAAAGCTAGATTTGCCTTTCTAACTAGACCTTTTGTACATCATGAAGCAGAAGGAGTTGCACACAAACGTAGAGTCAGCGGTAAGTTGGTAGAGAATCAGACCCTGCAGATGTTTTAATTCAAATTAGTTTATGCAGTAATTAGATCTAGTCACAGCTTCTGTTACAACAGCAATCTCCTCTTCCTCACACACATGCTTATTAGAGGCATAAAGCAGAGTTTAATGGAACAAAGATAAATTAAATGGTCACTATTTATTGGGGGGTGGGTGGTTGGCTAATACTGGAAATGTTTGACTTTTTTCTTGTTCATACTTGGAAAAAGCAAATGAACCACTGCACATCAAGGGAGATTTCTGCTGTTGGAGCTGGAAAAACTTGAGACTCAATGCATTTGTGCCCTGAGCTCAGGCCTGCAGTTGCACGCTGCTGGTACTCGCGCTGCCTTGCACCCCAAATGATGTCCCCAAGGCTCAAGAGCCCAAATATTGCTCTTCAGAAGGGAGAGCTACAACATCAAAAACTAAGAGGTAACAGATGCCAATAAGCTTTTGCCACGGTGCCTTTCTGCTGTTGTTATCTTCCTAGAGGGACCTCCATAATCAATAACAGTAGGTGATGCTACTTGCACAGATTGTAAATATATTTCACTGAATGTTTTGACATTTTTGCTGATTCTTAGGCCCTGCCCTGCAGCTCTCATCTGTGTGAACAATCTGTACACTTGCATGTAGTAATTTACATGAATAATAGTTGCAGGGTCAGAGCCCAAGCCTTAAAAATTGTGAAATATCCCCATCAATGAGTTTATGACAACAAAAAAAAAAATCATTGTTTTATACATATATTTATGTATTTCTTTGTTTAATGTAGCTGGGGTGTCCTCTTCTTAGGCAAGCATCATTTACCTTACCTATTTATATGAAATGCTTGCAAAGAAGTTAAAACATCTAAGAGCTTTTAATGCCTTAGAGGGATTTATAATTATAAGCTCCTTGACAGTTAAAATCTACTTAAGTAAATATGTCCAATGCTGCTGAATGTAACTTTTAATAAAGTGTGTCATTTTATATATGTCTGTATCACTTATTCTTGGTGCTAGAGGTGTGGGGAAATGTGTGTTGCTGAACGGAAGACTGCTGGGAAATTCAGGTTGGTTGTCTTGCATGGGAGACCAGGCTGTGGGTATGCATACATTTCTCCTAAGTGACAAAGCAGATGGCATCAGTACAGTCCTGAATGGACAGAGGCTGAATCCAGCAATGAAAGTGAGGGTTTAATTTATTTCAGGCACAAACTGTTCCATTCGTGAGACTGTGTCCGATTGCCACCTTTCCTGAAGGTTGAGTGGCAGTTAGTTTTGTTTAGTCTGTCACTGGCTGGCCAGGGGCAGCCCTTGCTGAAGGTGGGCACACCAGGTGTCTGATAGATGTGAGTGTTGCCAATGGGGAGGAACAAGCTCAAGGCGAACAGCCTCAGTGTTTTCCCCTGGTGCCTCAGGCACATAAGCTCAGTGACAGAGGAGGCTCTTGTTTGAGAGGAAGCTCTGTGTCAGGAAGCTCCTCCTGACATGAGGAGTTGACGACTCACTGAGAGGCTTTGAGCATCCTGAGCGTGATGAATTGCAGTCAGCCAGAACAAGGTGACATCTCATGCTCATGTCCCTCAAGGCAGCAGCAGGGCAGTCCCAACCGGAGCTGTCAGCCACGCTCGTGAGCAGCAGGGATCATGTTATAGGCACACTGGTGTGCATACCCATGAAGGAGATCTGTGTCTCGACCAAGCAATGGCCTTTCAAGACAGAGCTGCTGGTGGTGCTTAGGAACCTCTGCCTGCCCATCATACATTTCCGGTGCCATCCCAAGACTTTAATTTTGGAAATCCAGCACTCAAATGATACAAAAGCAGAGGCTGAAGGCTTGTTGTGAATTCTCTTATTAGGGTAGGGGCTTTTGTGTGTGTGAGTTTTTTGGTCCTTTTTTTTTTTTTTTTTTTTTTTAATGTAGCTCCTTCAAGTAGCACATTGAGAGAGAGACCAGGAGTTTTCCCCTTTCTTCTAGGTGAAAGGATTGAGGAAGACAAACAGCCAACAACCACTGTCTCTCTACTGAGACAGATCAAGTTGAGGAAATGTGTGGTCTTGTGAAAAAAGGAAGTGTCCTACAAACCTATGGCAGGAGAACTATGACATGCAAGTGCTGCTTTTTTTTTTCCCCAGCTGTGTTTATTACAGAAAGTCAATATTTATGAGGAAAAGAATGAGGCCTCATCTTACTGAGAAAAAGCCTGCTAATTAATTAAGAAAAATCCGATTAAATAGAGCATGCTCTTGTTTCTGTGCACTTGTTATATACCAACCTGCTGAGTTTCTGAGTAGAATCAACTTTCTTTTATATTCTGTGGTATGATTTTAAAAAGGGCTTGTTTGCTACTAGATTTCTTAGATTGTTCTGCAAAAAGTATGTCCTAAGAGAAAATAGATTTTCATACCGTAAACTTTCAGCCTAAGATGACAATCTTAGAAAAAGGCTCCAAACCAGAACGAAGCTCCTAAGCCTAAATGGGAGCAGTTTTGCATGCAGAACTGAGAACCTAATGTTGAGGCTTACTTTTTTAAAAATGCTGTCCCCAAAAGGTACATTTTAATTCAAAAAGTATTTCAGGGAGCAAACATCTTCCTCTGGTTGGCATCAGCTGTGCAGGCATCAGCAGGCTCATGCCAGTGGTGCCAATGAGCAAATTCGGCTCCTCTGGTTCCACCATCGCTGCTGCTGTGACAAAAGCATCAGCAGGCAAGGATGTTTTCTTTGGGAAAAGCGTGCTTGCATTCTGGGGAGGGCTGCCAAGTTTATTTTTAAGTGGAGAAAACAGATTTAAGGCTGCTAACCTCTCTGCTATCCTGGGATGCCCCCAGGAGTGATCGGTGGTGTGACTCCTGTTTGCAGACGCCTGTAACTGAATGTCCCATATTTGCACAAAATCATCACAAACGACCCAAAAGAAACTTGAGCTCCAGGCATTTAAAACCTGGAGTGTATTGCTATCATAGGTTCGCACTTGCAGCTCTATTTATATGCTTTACTTTTTTAGTCTAAAGCAGGCAGCTGCAAGGCACAAGACAAATAGCCTTTACAACATTGCTATTTCAATGTATTTCTCTTGCTGCAAACAGGTCAGTTACCCCTTTTTTTTTTTTTATAGTAGGTTCCTTACTCCATGACCCCCACTTCCCACTGTGTCTCTGCCTTCGTCTGCTGCCATTCAGGTAAGGTGAGACCTGGGCATGTCCAGAACCACCAACAACCTCCAAGCCAATAAGCTAAATCTGTAGGAGCACAGTCAAACTGTAGTGTCTTGTCTTTATGACTTTAATAATTCTGTTTCATTGTAATATATCATGTTATCAACTAACACATCCAGTAGCTATCTCGCTATGAGCAGGAGTCTTTTTTAACAGCCCTTGTGGTAAATGATGGCACAATCTTTCACCCCTTGGCTGGGGTTTGAAGCCATCTATAGCCTGCTAAACAAACTTTGGAGATGGCAAAGCTGATATGGAGAGATGAATAGCTTCTGTTCCAAATTTTAACCTAATTCACTGGAAGAAAACCATGCCCTAGTGGTGGAAACCAGCTGAGATCCAATGTCTGAGCCAGGCTGAGACTTGGCACCAGCCCTGCGGTGGCTTGCAGTGAAGGGGAGCACCGTTGCAGCCATGCCATTGCTTTGGGAAATGGGGAGGAAAGCTGTGGCTGCAGCCAGTGGTGCAGAGTGGCCACACAATCTTTGCTGAGGCAACACTCACACCCATGTGCAAGGCTCGGGGGTCAACTGAGGCATTTCTTTATGTGGGCCCTGTCACAATCCCCTGAATTCACAACCCTGCAATTTCATCCAGATGGCGAGAGCAGTGTGGGGATCCAATAACAGCCCAAAGGTTCCAAATCCATTTATAAAATATTCCCTTCTGGTCCCCATGTTCTATAGGCTTTATTCCCAAAAGCATCAAGTTGCCATGTAAACCGTGAACTCTTGCACACCATCATCATTTTTTGTAATGGCCTTCAACTGTGGTATATCGACCTGACTTTCACAATCCTCTCCTAGGGACATTTGCTCTCTTACCAAAGATATAAGGGTATATTCACTTGCTCTTTCTTCCCCTCCCCATCAGCATTATGGCATGAAACACCCAGGAACTGTGTTAGCTCCTGCACTGTTGTAGAGACCCACAGTTGTGTTCAGCAGAGCACAGGACAACTTTGAAACAGGTTCAAAGAAACCTTTTTTCAGTCTTGAGTTGGTGTTGAATGATAGCAGTTGGCTAAGAATGTGTTTGGGTTTTTTTCAAGTCAACTTTTTCTGGCTTTGAGGTTGATTCAGGCCCACTTGTAGCCCACCAGGGAGCTCTCATGGTGGCTTTGTCTGGCATGAAAGTTTTCACCCTAATTTGATAAAGACAGTAGAATTTTTGGTGCCTCCAAAAAAACCTCCCAACCCTTCATCTTTCAGTTTTTAGAGTTAAGGGTATATGTGTTATGTATGAGCATGTGTGGTTTGTGCACACGCAATTTAATCTGAGGGTATTTGGGAACACCGGCATGCAGAAATAAGGACGGGTTGGCTGTAGACCCAAACAAGCAGAACAGCTGGTGTTGTGAGTGCTGCCATCCCATGGGAAATGCAGATTTTTCTGCCTGTGGCAGGACTTTGCTGATGAGGGAGAAGAGGAGTCAAGAGAGGAGAGTTCGGTCCCTGGAGCAGTTGTGTACTTCCCATGCAAGCATAAACATTTGCCCAGGTCCCTGGTGGCTCAGCTGGGACGTGAGAAGGTGCTAGCAGGGATATCATGCACCTAGCCAGAGATTGTGAGAGTTGTGTTAACAGATACGATTTATCATGCAGAAAAAAGAAAGAAAGGAAGGAAGGAAGGAAGGTAGGTTCGTTCAATGGAATGTCTCAAGGGTACAGGAAAATATTGCCAGGAATGGTGATTTTACTGGTGGGATTTACTACAAGTTTACTTTTGAGTAAAGAGTTAATGTTGACTGTCCGTGTCTTTATCGATCTTGGGTGTCTTTTCAGAAGCCAGAAGCTACCAGTCCAGTAAAAAGCCTGTTGCACAGGGTCCTTGGTCTATGAAATCTTTTCTTTTGAAAATCTGTCTGCAGCACCTCACTTGGGATGAGTGCTCTTTTACATGGTTAGCACAAATCTAAATAAATACAGAAATATAAACTGAGCTGGAAATTTACTGAGTACAGGCTGTCTTGCAAAATTGCCCACGTTTCCTGGCTCTGGATGGGATAGAAATACCACAAAACTAGCTTCTCTCATAGTAATGTGATACTTCTGCTTCCGGGCTCAGCTGAAAGTGGGAGGTGGGAGCATGTACAAGAGAGGAAAACGAAAAGCAAAAGCAAACGATTGTCAAGCTTATTTTTAACATGGCAAAATGGAACAATTAATTAGAAAGATCAACATGGCCATTGTGATCATCCACTCAAACACCTTGTATAGTGCAGGCCACAGACTTTTATCCATCTGCTTCTCTGTAAGCTGTGGTATAGAGCTGGAAAAGGTAGCTAACCAAGCTTGTAAGTCTTCATGCAAGTAAGACATGGGGTGTATCTGCTAGCTGGTTTTCATTTGGCTCAAACTTCAGACAAAGTGCTACAACCGGATGAACCTGGTTCCCTATGGACCATGCTCATTCCCATGTCTCCAGAAGGGAAACCAGTATAATGCAATCTCTAGATGGGAAGCTTATTCTGCAGCATGGACATTATAATAGCAGGTTGCATCTCAAAGTGCCTCGCCTTGCACAGTGGCTGGGGTGTTTGGCCACTGAGCTTGTGGAGGCAGACCCATGCTCATCTCCCCACCAGGCCTATCACCTCCAAGGCAAGGAGGACATGCACAAAGTTGTCTCGGGGCCCAAATGTGGCCCAGCTGCACTGACACTGAATCTAGGCAGGCATTATGGTGCCATATCACCTCTTTTTTTCTGGAAATGTCTTTCATTTTGCCTAGTTTTACTGGTGACAGCTCCCTCTCCAATGACCTCAGCCAGAGGGTCACAGCCACAGTTTTCCCAGTCAAGTGACAAATTATTTTATGGGGTCCCCGTAATGTTTCCTATCTGGCCAAATTTTGGAGACAGGTTACATCAGCTAAGGTGGCAGGGAAAGGAATAAAGCACTGTCACTGCTGGTAGCAGGTATCCACAGCAATAATACCCATAGTGTGAGCAGCCACACCCTTAGGAGAAGATGATTTGGAACTCAGGACACTGCACAGCTCTTCTCCCCTGATCCAACCTCCAGCACAGCATTTCACCTTCTTCAGGGTGAAATAGGGACATTGATCCAACTTGCTTTTGTCATTGCTCACCCAACAGTCTTCAGCAGCCCCCTTAAACGAGAAGAATGAAGCTCTATGTCCTCAGGACTGCCCAAGTCGTGCACCTCCCTCTTGCCTTTGCCAGAAAATGTCATTTTAACAGCATCTTCTGAGAACTGATTGAGACCACACATGTCCTTTCAGCCAGGCCAGCAAATAACCTTCAGCTAAGTCTGCCCAGGGCTGTTTTGAATCTAGTGATCTGCATTTAGAAATAGTCTTGGTATTTTTAAATGTTGCCTGAAGCCCTCTGGTCCCCTCTTAATTTTTATGTTTTAATTGTCATTTATAACTTATTATACAAACTATTCAAAAGCCAGACAGATGCTGGAAGGCAGTGAGTGAGTCCTGATCTGAAGCACATTGAAATCTCTGAAAGTCTTTCTCTGGCTTTCAAAGGCCTTGAGGCTGACACCCCCACCAAGGGAGTCTGAACGGTTGCAGCTCTGTGGGGTCCTGGCTCTGGGACACCCAGGCTGTGCATTGCACATTGCCTCTGGGGCCAGGGACTTGCTTTTGGCTGGAGCCAGGCAGGCCCCTGACTTCTGCAGGGGAGCCAGTTCCTTGAGGCCTGTCTCACAGCCCGAGGCACAAAGAGGTCAACTGATCTGCTCAGGTCACTAGTGCGTGAGCAAATGACTCATCCCAGATTTTCCTGGCTCCTAAACCTTTGCCCAAACCACAAGGCTGCTTAATGACTTAGCAAGGCTCTAGGGAAGTTAGCTATAAATTGCAAATACTCTATGGCTAAATAACGTGTTAAGGTGTATTCCACGTGCCATTTGTGAATCTAGAAGAGCTAACTGGCACCTGAGAATTTCTGGCAGGTTGGGGATAGTGATTTGTTTGATGACACAATGTCTTCAGAAAAAAAATCATTTGCTTTTCCCCCCGCTCTATCACAAAATTTTTCCACCTCCAGCTTTTGTGCCTGACCCCTTGCGAAATCCTGCACTGTGACTCTGAAGGTAAGTCATCTCTTATTAGAAGTAGGACTAATTTGTACCGCCTCAGCTCACACTATCCCAGGTCATAAGGGCATTGCCCTAGTCCTGCTCACCCACCGGCAGCCAAGCAGGGCAGTATGGCCTGAGGGGGCATTGTGCCCTGGTGTCAAAGTACACCCTGATGCATCTCGAGCCTGAGAGTGACATCTCACAGGAGGACAGATGTCCTACATCATGTTCAAACACACGCACACGTCTGAGCAGCACACCATTTGTGAGAGTATGAGCATATATTAACCAGCTCACTCCCGTGGGACGACTTAATCTCCATCAAAGCTCCCCATCATTCAAGAATCATGGCTAAACAAGATACTTTGTGCCGAGAAATACGTCGCTGCTGTTTGGTGACACCTCAAACAGCATACTCTGGTGGCACACTGACCCTGACAACATCTGAAACCCAAAAGTATTTACTTATAGGAGATGCCTCTTTATTTTCTCCTACCAGTTGTGCTGGACTCAGAAAGCAGCCATGGGACTCATAACTGCAGAGGGTTGCAAATCGCCCAACCCAGGCTGCTCTGGCTCCTCACCATCCTCACAGTATGGGCGGTTACTACCACATTGCTCTATTTTATTAATAATCTATTATATTTCAAACATATGAAATAAAACAGGGCACTGAAAATCAAGCTGTTTGAATAAGGTGGTTGTTTTTTTTTAAAGAAATCCCTAGACATAAATGGGCAGACTCAGGCAGCAAGATGCTGCACAGAGAAAACAAGAGGGGGGGCTGGATCCAGGCCCCCTCTTGGCCCTGCATCAAGCAGCTCAGCACAGCTGGCACTAATTGGCACTTTCCTTGGCGGCGGATGAAGTGCTGAGGAGACAATGGGGCCTGGACTGGTTTCTTGTGCCTGGAGGTGATCCCCAGCACTGAGACCAAAGCTCATTGAGAGCACAGTAAGGAGAAGCTGTGGCAGTCACTTCTGCTACTGCTCCACTCAAAGGAATGACTTTTGTAGCATAAGCCCACATCCATAGGACGTGTGCCCAGCACCAAGGGGACATCATTGTGTGCCTACTGGTACACATGAGAAGAGAGCAAGGCACACCATTCTGCGAGCCGCTGAACACCAGCAGCAGGCTTTCCAGTGTCCCATGCTGATACTTAAAGCAGGAGGGTAAAGGCCTTATGAAAAGCTCTTGCTTTGTGCATTCATGGTGTTCCTTCATGCAGAGCTGGAAAGAAATCTAAGCATGAAGATGTGACACCTGGAACACAAATGGGCAGCTAGAAAGGAAACAGGGGCAAGAAACTTCTTTATAATTGAACATAACTTGGCAAGGCGGGATAAAGGAAAGATACCTTTCTTTTCAAAGAAAGAAAATTATCATGTAATTTCTGAATTCCTTTATAATGGTGATTTTTGTCTGTTGTCACCAGCAATTCTATCTGTACCAGGGGTTTTTTTTGTGAAAAACACATTAATTATCTTAGACTTACCTATTGGTAGCTTAGAAGAATTGTATTCTTTTGAACTTCACAAAGTCAAATGGGGCAAAAAACAGATCCCCACTTTCCAACAAGGAGTGCACCATGGTCAAAAATGATCTGAGCTCACCCTGCACTTAGGCTTCAAGTTGGTTATGGTTGCTGCACCCCCCCCCAGCAGTGTGCCCCCATGTTTAGGACTACCACCCAGGTTCTCCAAAAGGTAATGTATTTTTTCTTTATTATTTCATGAAAGACAAGACAAATAAATGTGTTGATGCTCTTCCTGTTTGTCCCCCGGAGTGGAAACACACAGTGGCTTTGGTTCCTTTTCTCTTCCTTCACTACAAACAGGAGAAGCAGCTGAAGGACTTGGAAGCCACAGGGATGAAGTGCAGCTCTTGGGCAGTAACTAGAGATGAGCCAAGGGAAAACAGCTGCAAGCTGGACACCAGCAGACACGTCTGACCCTGTCCTCGGGGAGCGATGGGGAGGTGTGGTTGTTCACCCTGGGAGGCCCTCAGCCCTGCTGGTGCTGGGGATTTGCCTCCTTCCACCCATCCAGCACAGCCTAGCACGGCTGTGTGCTTCTGCTGCAGCTGGAGAAACTGTCCTCCCAGGGGAGAGAAGAGGTGCTCGGCAACCTGTCAGGCTAATAAGCTAACAGCATGCAAGCGCACATTTCTGCTGAAGTTTCCACCCGCAGCTACAACTGCCTTGCAGCACTCAGCCACGCTTCGGCACGAAAAAGGGCAGCCAGGTAAGGGCACAACCTAAGCCTAGAGATGTAGTGGGGAATGGTGCCTGCTCCAGCCTCAGAAGCTAATGTGCAGCTTGCTTTCATTTTCTCAGGGCTACCACCTGCTTGCATGCAGCTTTCCATCTCCCTTTGCAGGGAGGAGACACAGGGGGATTTGGCACTTGCCTGACTGATGCTTGATGAGTGCCTGAAGGGGTGCAGCCCAGGACTAGCAGGACCAGCACAGTACAGCAGCAGGACCTGGTCAGGGCTGCATTCAGCTTTTTAGCACAGCCATAAAAGCCCACACGGAACTCTCCCTTCTACCTCTCTGTACCAGTCTTGGCATGGCATGCCTGGGGATTTTCATGTAATAATCCTGTTTATGGCATTGACTTAGACAATAGTAATTGAGCTTAAAATTTAATTACAATATGGGAATGAGCTGTCACTTGATTGAAGATGTTTTCTTGACTATTTATTGAAATAAATAGTCTTACTGACTTTGCAATTTGAAATGAAGGGTCTAGATGTTGGGATCTCTTTTATGACTCTGTTTATTTCCTTTCTGTCAGGTGCAGCACTTCAATGAAATACCAAGCCCCGGCTTCCAAAATGCTCCCACAGACTCTTCTTTCTTTAAACCTCCTTTGGTGGTTGCTCATAAAGAGTTTCCCATCCATTGCCTCATACCCACAGCCATGAAAAATAATGATGCTAGGACCTGTAAAGACTCAAGTGCTTTTCGCAGGTTTGTATCATATAGGAAAATCAATCCAAGGGACACAGGTTGGAAAAACACCCATGGTTGTTTTATCCCAGGTCTGAATGGAGCCAAGATACGTGGAGGAGTGTGTGCTCTTGGACATCACCTTTCTCAGGGGCTGTCCAGATGCATTGGCTATTGTGCGTCTGAAGGGAGCTGAACCACCCCTGGTGCCATGTGTCCCATAGGTGCTGGGAGTGGGACCCACACCCCAAGAGGTGCTGGGGCTCCTGGCAGGCATCTGGGTCAGTGAGAAAGATGTGCCTCCATGCCTTGGAGAGGATAGATCAATCCAGAGCAATGCAGCTCTGATGAAGCATTTCTGTGTTACATGATTTTTATGTAGACACTTTCCTTTAGTGATAATAAGGCACTCAAATTACCCTCTGATGTTGGTGATTTGGAAACAACATGGAGGCAATATTTCCAGTTGTGAGAGCATACAGAAATGTGACCAGCAGCAGCTCACTGCCCCTCGCTGTGGGCCCACAGCTGTGGAAACATTAATGTTCACACTTGTTGGCTAAGGGAGAGAAAACAAAACCCTCAGCACCACTTTGGTATGAATTCCCTTTTCTCACAACCAGTTTTATGTTCAAATGAGAGCAAGCATTCTCCAAATACAGACTAATGGTCGTTTTATACTTTGCAGACTCCCTCTGACCCTTCATTTCAAATCCTTCCTAATTCCCATCCAGCTCAACCCACTGCCAGCCTGCCCCCCTCCCATCGAAACCAGGGAATATCAGGCATGCTGGCAGGAAGGATTTGCCATATCTATAAAGTCATGCTGTCTCTCCCATGCACGAGAAAATCAGGAGAGTAAAAGAGAGAAAACTTGTGGGTTGAGATAAAGACAGTTTAATAGGTAAAGAAAAAGCTGCACACACAAGCCAAACAAAACAAAGGATTCATTCACTGCAGGTGTTCAGCCATCTCCAGAAAAGCAAGGCTCCATCACACAGAATGGCTACTTGATAAGACAAAACACCATAACTCCAAATGTCATCCCCCCCACCCCTTCTTCTTCCCCCAGCTTTATATACTGAGCATGACATCACATGGTATGGAATAGCTCTTTGGTCACTGGGGGCTAGCTGTCCCAGCTGTGTCCCCTCCCAACATTTTTGCCTTCCCAGCCTACTCCTGGCAGGGCAGTATGAGGAGCAGAAAAGGCCTTGACTGCCCAAAACCAGTGCTCTACCAACACTATTCACATCCCAAATCCAAAGCATAGCACTATACCAGCTGATAGCAAGAAAGTCAACCCCATTCCAGCTGAAACCATGACACATGCCCTGAGCAAGAACAGTGTGGAACTACAAAGAATTGGTAGGAGTAGGTAGAGGGTTTAACTTGCTTTTACAGGGAAATTTTGGGTTCACCAAACAGGCATCAGGTCCATAGGTGCTGCCCCAGGAAGCCCAACTGCATGACACTGAGGATGATAATGGTCTGAGGGTCAGCTTGGCTTCTTTTCTGAAAAGCGCTAAGCAGCATCATTTATACCAGAACTGCTTACCTGGAATTTTCCTGTGTGACTATATATCTTCTAATAAGCGATTCATTCCCTCCAGCCTTTATGGTTGCCCTCCATAATGATCAATATCTTGGGCATTTAATTTTAGAATTATAGTTTTTAGATAATAATCCTCCCCTGCTGTGAATTGATGTCTACCTCTGTGACATCATACTCTGAAATTCACCCTTTTCCAGGCCTGCTGTAAACCCAAAAGGTATGCAAGCAAAAGGCTGATACCTGCACCAGGACGCATAGAAAGTTGAGCTCTTGGTTCAAAACATGAAGGTTGTTCTCACATGTTAGGAGTTGAGCTACCTGGTCCAGACTGCCTCAGACTTTGGAGAAACTTGACCTTCTGCCAAAATTCATAACCCATTTTTACTTTGTTCTGGTTGGAAATTCTTGGTTTATGAGTAGAGACACCAATTTCAAAGCTGCTGCTTATTTTATAATCCTAGTCTAGTCATTTTTTTGTACCCACTTTGTTATGGGTGAATCATGCACCTTTTCTGTCCCCACCTCACATCATCTTTCTTATGGGTATATGAGGTCTAGAGCCATCAGAGGGAAAGTATTTTTTTGCTACCCAAACCTAAAGCACACTACATTTCAGGTCTGTTTCAGTGAGTTCCATTGTCAAAATGGAAATATGTGAGTCCTGGTACCTGACTGCCCCATTATGATGTGCAGAAAATCACTAGTATGTGCAACATATGGCCTGGAAATGCCACAGTGACCATCAGTCCTCACACTGCTCCTGTCCACCAAAGCAAACGAGCGTATGAGTAAAGCCATATCCATCCAGGGATGACAATGTTGCATGGCCATCTCCTACTACAAATTCAAACATGAACTGCAATGCCAGCTTTTCTCCTGCTGTCCTCTGTTTTACTTTCTTTTGGACCTTGGTGTTTGAAGACTGTCCTCTCAAGCCCTTTCAAGGAGATGAATATTTTTAAGCCTTATGCAAGCAAAGTTTTCATGCTGAATAAATAAACTGGGGCAAAGAGAGAAAACTCACGAACAAGAACCAGGATGGTTTCTGTCCCATTAATGGAATTTACAAGAACTCAATATAGTTTTAGGGGGGAAAAAACCCCAAAAGTTCACTTAGATGATGGATGTCTGTTTAATATTAACCTTTTCTAGGTATACCACAACCTTTCTTAAAGAAAGCCTAAATTATTCAGGAGTATTGCATGCTGAGATGAAACAAATTTACAGGCAATGCAAATCAGACTTTGCATTTTAATATTAAAGGCAACCAAGTGCCAAATCTGACTTCTTAATACTTTATTGGCCATCATCTCTTAAGTAAAACAATTAAGCTGCTCATTAAGATACAATGAAACAGCATTCGGAAACAATGACTACCTTAATCCTTAGCATTGACAAAATACCTGTAAGATGCTACGAATTCATATTTTAGACTGGTTATTCTGTTTACCCATTTGCTGTATTATGGGATGGTATCCATGGGGAGCACTGCTGGTGATGAACAGCACAGGCACTGCAGACTCTTCCCCAGGGAGGTGACAGTCTGTGATGGATGGCGTGATGTGGAGGGTAGGCTGGTCGTGACCGAGGCTGCCCTGAAGGTTGTCCCCCAGCTTTGTCACCCTCCACCCAGGGCAAGGATGTCATCTCCTCAGGCTGTGCTGACCCTGCTTCCCACTGCCATCCTAGCACTTTCAGGGGAAGAGCTGGACTTATTTATATAACAGCTGCTGGTTTTAGTTGCTGTCATTCAGATATATGCTGGAAAATATGGTACTTGAGGAGCTCCTGTGCTAGTACAGCATATGCCAGAGGCAAAACTATATATATATGCATGGATACATATATAAAAAATCCTTGTACAAAAAAGAATTAGAGCAGGATTATCTCAGTATGTCAGCTTTCCATCCACAGCCCAGCCAGTGCAGCACTTCACTGGGGCCACCTTTTAGAAACACTTCCTTGTTTAAAAGCCCCTGCTGCTGCAATTGATTTTATTTTTCCAATCAGGAATCTAAGAGATGTTCTCACATGAACTAAATTCCTGCTTTTCTTAGCAGATGTAGGCTGGACAGGGAACAAGATGGTGTTGGTGACCTGGCATGGAGGAACAAACCAGCACTCACCAGTGAGGCAAGGACAGCCCCTGTCAGGCTGGGACCACGGGCATCTTTACCTTCCTGGGAGTCACTGGTTTCTCTTCACATCCAGCACAACAAAAATATGATCTCAGGTGTCTACAAACAAGTTTTAAATGCATGTGATGCAAATTGAAAAGCAACAGTGTGTCTTGAATGGAGACATCTACTGTGATTTCCATCAAAAATCTTGTCCATACAATTACAGACTGTGATACAAAAATGAAGCTGCTGCTGGAAATAATCCCGTTGGACAGTGCAGCACCTATGACCTCCACAGATCTGCAGTCTTTCAGTGGTGCTGGCTCATCAGCAGAGCTCATGCATTAGATTTCCATTGCTTTTTCTCAAAAGCATATCTCTGTTATATTTTAAAGTCAATACATGTATTTTCCCTCATCCCTCAGTTTATAAAGGTGAATGTGCTTAGGAATGCTATGCCTTTTGCAGTCAGTGGAAACCTCCCTATTGGCTTCAATGCACTTTGTGTTTGGCTTTCAGTAGATTGTCCTACATGTCCTAAATAGCACCTCATATTCCCTGCTATTGTTTTTCCCTTGCCCTGGCCATCACGCACAGTTAATACAGGTTTGTGAGTAGCTGAGTGTGGAAGAGCAGGGAGGCCTGAGAGAGGTTAGGCAAAATTCTTGCAGGGGAGAAGATGACAGATGGACGCTTGGTGGTTTCCTGTGTACCTGGCTATGTTTTCTCTCCTTTTAACTTTGCCAGTCACAGGCCTCTGTGTGTGCAGATGTGGGAGGAGGAGAAGAGAAAGAGTGCAAAGGATGGACAAGATGTCATGAATTTGTTGTGTCCCACTACCTGCCTAGGCCAGAGAAACTAGGAGGGAAGCTAGGGTTCTACATAATGAACCACTTCAGCTATTGCAAGGAGCAACCAAGAAACCACCACCCCAGCTCTGAACCTTTTCCGCATGCTTCAGCCCCTCCTCAACATGTCTGGCCAGGTCCTCAGATGGTGTAAATCAGAGTCACTTCTTTAAAACCAGTGCGATGAGCTGACATCAGCTGTGAATTTGACACAGCTCACCATCTTGCAGGTCACCCAGCTGTGTTTGATTTACATATGGGTTCTATTTGGAAGTTTGTGTCAAACGCGTTGCCATAGTAGGAAGGGGTAAAAGCAGCACAGAAGGGCCAGCTTGCAAAATGCCCTCTGCTGGAAGGAGCCAAGCCCCACAGAAGGCATATGGATGGGAGATGAGTCGGACATTGATTTTCACCCCCTCACTTTGCCACAATGATACCAAGCTACCTGCAATTAATGGTTATGGTGATTATAATGTTTCTGGTGTGTATGTGTTTGTGCACACATGTGCAGTGGTTTCTTCTTAAACCTGATTCGGTTGGACATTCCAGATGGTACAAAAGCTTACTGGAATTTCATTTTCAAATAAACCACAGACTTGGATGAGCTAATGTTGTTCCACATAAAAAGCCACAAAATTCAACAAAGTGATGTTGTTTCAAGAAGAGAACATGTCAAGCGAGAGAACCATCCGGTTGGCTCTGAAAGAGCTACACACTCCCCCTCATGCTTTTAGAAGCTGTTTACGTACAAACGCCGAGCATACGGCACTGCAGCTCGGTTTAAACATTTCTCCACAGCTGATGTCTGTGGAGCAGAGCCTTGGCAGAGGAAACACATCTGCTTATAAGCCTTTCTGCGTTATTTTAGCTGCTCCTGAAGGGCTGACCGCCTCAGAGGAGCTGCAGCCTCTTTCTCCTTAAGGACAGGTACACAACCACTGCTGGGGGACATGGCTCCAAGTAGGTGTCCTTGTCATTGTCACCAGAGCAAGGGAGGCAACTTCCTGCAATGTTCCAGAGCTCAGCTTCTCACAGCCCAGAAGCTTGAGGGCATTGTGGGAACCAGACCGGGGCTGCTTGCACATCTTAGATGTAGCTCTCTGCTGTCGCAGCTTTGTCAGAAGTGGTTGCTCCAGGCGGGGCGAGGACAAGCGATTTGGACACCAAGGGATAAAGCAGCAAAAGGACTCCAGCATTGCAGTGATTCCTGATCTGTTAGTTCCAAAAGCGCAGCCCCAGAGGTCTTCTCTCCCCCGGTACATGCAGAGTGGGAGCCATAAAGCCAGCAGCAATAGAAGCTGAGCAGGCTGAGGATGCAAGTCAGCTGTGAGAAGAGAGCCCTGCCCAAGCATCCACCACGCCAAGCCGTCTGGCAGAATCCAGGTATGTAATGTCTTCTGCGCATTTAGCCCCACACGGCCTAATGCTGGTAGAAACAGCACTGTGATTTTAATGACAAATTGGCAAAAGCCTTCTCTCTCCAGCAAGCGCCACCCTCAGTCTGTGGCTAGTGAATTAGGTCTTGGCCCAGCTGAGGATGTGCGCCGCTGCTACAGAAAGTGAGCCTGGCATTCAGGGCCAGCAGCCACAGCGCAACCTCCCATGGGCCTCTGGCAGAGCTGCATGGGCTATATATCTGCAAAAGGGCTTTTGTGTTGCAAAGGTGAGACTTGCAGCTCCTAAGCTGTAGGACTTGAATGCATGGCCCTAAGAGGGGTCAGGTCTCCAGCCAGGGAGAGGCAAGTGGGGCCAATGCCACTAACCAGAGGACACTTCACCATGTCCCAGCACTGCAGAGAAGTATGGAAATCACATTTGCAACAGTAAGCATTTGTTTTCCATTTTAAAATGTGCCTTACTTTTGCCACCTCACTACAGATGGTTAAGCAAGCACCAACTCAGGCTGATGGATGTTGCACCAGACCTCTCTGCCTTGGACTGAGAGTGTCTTTTTCTGGCTGCTTTTCATGCCTATTTTCAGCCCTTGTCATGCTGGCTATTCAGCCTAGAGCAGGCCTGAGAGATGTTGCTTATAAAGCATCCATGGCTCTATAACCAAATCAGACCTCCCCTTTAACCGGTTGCTCCTGTGCCTTTCCTGGTGTGCGTAGTCATGTCCCCCCGCCTGCACCCCCATCTGTGCCCCATGCCATGATGGCAGGGACACAGAGTCCTGCTTAAGAAATGGGGGGAGAAAGGGAGGCTTGCTGGTAATGCACTCCCAGGTTTCTTCAGGAAGCAGTCAAGAAAAAATGGAGGGGAAGTTAAATCAACATCAAAATAAATCAACTTTGCGCTTCAGAAGAATAATAATAGATGACCTCAGCTCCAATAGGCTGATCTGCTCTTTTATTGGAAATAGGAGGTGAGGGATGACTCTGCCCATCCAAGCCTCTTGCAACCCCTGTCCTGTGTGAGAAAGTGGCATCAGTTGTTTTCAGGGAGGTGGCCTTCCTGCTCCCAGGGAAGCGTCCAAACACTATCAGAGACAGCAAAGACATACAAGCAAAAGCATTTTTTTACCCCTCAAACTCTAGAGCCTGCAGGGCAGATTTTGTTTCAATTACATCTTTATAAATAACTTTCTATTTCACACTCACCTGTTCATTTTCTGCCCTAGTTAGAATCAATATCACTGATAATTATCTGTCAGAGCATTTATACATCGCTGGAAGGTAACTAACAAGGAAAAGTATTTTTCTTTATATATATTTTTTTCAGACCACGTTAAGTGAATTAATCAAGAATAAGAGATGGCAGCTTGATGGTGGCTAGAGACTAGATACTAATTTTTACCCACAAATAAATGTGTTCTTGCAAGGAGAGGCAATCAACATCGTCCCAACAGCTCCAGAAGCCCCAGCAGGAGGGTCACCCTGCAGGGCTGCACCCCCTCTTCCTGAGCCATCCTGCCTGATGGACATCTGTGATGCACCAAGGTAGCTGCTGCAGCCTTGACTGCCCCTCGGATGCCTGCTTGTGCCTCCCACACCAGTCCTGGCTGCAGCAACCAGCCTCCCCAGGGGTCTTCTTTCCTCCTCATTCTCCACCCAGATTCATGGAATTTTCAGAGTTGGAAGGGACCTCTAGAGAACATCTAGTTCAACTCCCCTGCTAGAGCAGGATTGTCTAGAGCACATTACTCAGGGCTGCATCCAGGCGGGTCTTGAAAACCTCCAGAGAAGGGGACTCTACAACCTCCCTGGGCAGCCAGTTCCAGTGCTCTGGAACCCTCCCCATAATGAAGTGTTTTCTCATATTTGAATGGAACTTCCTGTGTTCCAGCTTGTGCCTGCTGCCCCTCGTCCTGTCACTGGGAACAACTGAAAAGAGTCCTGCTCCATCCTCCTTCAACCCATCCTTTAGGTAATTGTAAACATGGATTAAGATCTCTTACTTGAGATTCATATTTGACCCCTAATCTATGTTTGCACAGTTTTCTTTCAGTCAAAGTGATGTCACTGAACATGTGTCAAGAAGGATGAATGAATACCTCAGATCAAAATGTATGTCCTATCAGTGAGCTGTCCTCCCTCTCCTTTTATTTCTTCTGCCTTCTTCTTGCACAGGTGTAAAGCCACCTTGTGAGCTTCTTCTTAGCTAGAAGCAGTCAACGTATTCCTTATTCATATAGTACCATGTGCCCTGCAGCCACCATCCACAGTAGATATATCCTCTTTTTTGTCACATGAGGTATAGACACCTCAAATATCAACACAGGCCAAAACTTTGATGCGTCTTTTTGATGAAGCTTCTCCAAGCAGCTCCACATGGTTCCCCAAGGAAGCGAAAGATAGCGAAGATGCCCAGCTTGCTTTGAAGGCTGAAGAGCAGCAGCTAATGGACTGCACCACACAGCAGACCTCTCCCTGATTACCTGGAGGTCAGAGCAGTGCTTCTGTCCACCACCTGCCCTGCTTTCCCATGTGGCCTCTCCCCAAGATGCTGTGGATGAGTCTTTTGTCTAGCCCTGCCCTGCTGAGATCCTGGAACAGGAGGTAGGACTTCCTTTGTGCCATGCCCGGTTCATGTCATGGTCCCAGTGACGGTTGGTTGCACCAAATGAGCTGCAGGTCACTCATATCCTCTGTCATCCTTTGTGTGGAGCACGAGTCTTGTGTAAATGAAGTGGTTGCATGATTTGATGGTAAATAAATCACAAGAAGTCCACCTACGAATAACCTCTCCCACTTCTTTGCAGACTTACTGGGACCCCACCCAACATAATAACGACATTTTTTAAAGCACAGGGAATCATTTACAGTGGTGTAAATCAGAAACTCTGTTCCAACCCCAATGGTTTTACCCACCTTGATTCACAATGTTGTTTGCAAATGTGAAACCAGAAGCCCCAGACAAAAAGCTGTGTCGCTAAGGGAGAGAAATGTCTGGAAGCTGGAACACAGAGATGGCATGTCTTTTTTGAGCCATACAGCAAGTGATGCTAGGTTTGTGTTTCCTGGGCTTATGTTCTGCTATTGTCCCAAACAGCATTGTGGTGCTGGCTTCTAAGTTGAATCAAATGTTGGCTGGTGGTCCCAAGCTGTGACAGCCTGCTCAGGGTCTGGATCCCAGCATGGGTATTTGTCAGGTTTGAGAGCTTGGTCCACAACAGTCAAAGTCATCTCCCTTCTTTTCTGTCCTCTCTCACAGTGTCTTGGGGCTTGTTTTCCCATGTAAGTTTTGCCTCCTGTGGTGCTCAGGGACACACAGGTCATTTGCTCTACATGTGGCATGGCAGGGGGATTTTGGATGTAGCATGTCTTAGAGAAGAAGAAGAGAAAGAAGAAAAGCATTTCACTTTTCTTGTTGATTTATTTTACTTGCTCAGATTTTTTATGAGAGAATCACAATGTGCGTGGCCCATTAAACCTGGAAAATCCTGACCAATTTCAAGCAGGTATGTCTGGGAGAAAGGATGGGCAACTGGGACCTTGTACATGGCATGGTCATACTCATTCAATGGTGCAGAAGGTGGGCTGGAGCTGCTTGTTGCACCTGGGTTCCTGATAGGTCAAGACACAGGTCAGATACACTCAGGTACTTGTAGAGGCAGAGAGTGAAAATTAAAGCAGGCTGGATTTCACACCCTGGAGCCTATGGCTTGGGGTTGTGCTGCCACAGCTTGCTCCAGAGGAGAAAGTTTTGCCTGTGTGATGCCTGCTGCAAATGCCAGTGTGCCCAGAAGCCACCTGTTCCCCCTGCTTGTGCAGTACCTTGGCAGTGTGTTTGCATAGCAAAGTCTCTGCTCCTGGGCTGCTGCTTTGCACAAGCACTCATACCCTTCTGTGAAGGAGCCCAAAGCCAGGGGCGTCCCCCGGTGCTTGGGGGTGAAGAATGGGCTGCTCCCTAGTGTCATGCACACAAAACGTCACTCTGGTCACGCCGAGGCTGATGCCACAATTTTCAGCAGTGCTTCTGCACCCAGCACAGTGTGGGAAGTTTAGTTTGTTTCTTAACTCCCCCCGCCCATTGGGTAGGCTGGGCATTGCCAACAAGGGAATCCCTAGAAGGACATGTGCTGCTGAGTGTGATGGAGGCTTGCAGGAAGTCGACTATGCCTGGGAATCATAGAATCATGCAATGGTTAGAGTTGGAAGGGACCTTAAAGATCATTGAGTTCCAACCCCCTTGCCATGGGGGCAACCTCCCACTAAACCAGATTGCTCAAAGCCCCATCCAGCCTGATCTTGAACATTTCCAGGGATGGAGCATCCACAGCTTCTGTGGGCAACCTGTTCCAGTGCCTCACCACCTTCATTGTCTGGAAAGTGAGGGGAAACCCTCTGGCTGGCCAACTCCACCACTAGCTGGGATGCCTGGGTGCAAGGGGAACTGTTTGGGTGCAACCCTGGCAAGGTACAGAGGGAAGACCTCTGCCAGCTGCCATCACCACCTCCCACACCCTTTGGCCATCTCTGATAAAAATAGGCACTAGCCTCTCTGTGATGCATGCAGGCAGGCGGCTGCCTGCACCAGCTGGGCAGCGAGGCTGTCTTTTTCGGTTTATTGTGTGGCGTCTATTTTAGCAAGTAGCTGCTCTCGAGAGGTTTTTCTTGTGGAAACACCTGCCCGCTGCTGTGCTCTGCTCACCCCAGCTAGCCCGCGGGCTTGCTGGGCAACCAGTGCTCACACCCCATGGTTCCACCCAGCAGGGCTTGTGCCTATCCATGAAATCTGCAGGAATTTTTTTTGCAGTCGCTAAATTTGCCCTGCCTCAAAACTGCTTCTTTCTCCAGCACTGCAGGGGTTCAGCTGAGCCCTCTGCCTTTTTTACAGTCATTTAAACAGAAACTTGGAAAATCCTGCAAAATAGAGGGGTTCAAACTGCAAGTCCCAAAGTGGGCTTATACCTTGCTTGAACTGCCTCAGAACTACTATAAACTAAGTTCAGATAATTCACGAAGAGTCCTTCAAGATGGAGCTGTGTCGTAAAGAGAAATAAGAGCACACCCTCACAGCCCACTTCTTGGCTGCAGAAGCAGTAAGCATGCTGTGGAGAAATTTGTTCTAGCTTGGAAAAAATTCATGTCCAGCTTCCATTGGCTGCTCCATCCCACAGCCCTGCGTAGCATCCCTTTTTCCCTAAATAAATAATGATCATGGGAATGAAGGAGCAGGCCCTTCAGTGGGGTTCTACATCACACTGCACACTGCAAGCCCATGATCAGCCCCTCAGTACAGGTAAGAAATGAAATCCAGGTGTTAAGGGTTTCTGATGCTTTAATTTTCAAGATTGATCAGCAGTTCTGGCTGCCTTCATTTTGATGTGTTCATCTCAGGACAGCTTCAGTAGAGCTGGCTTGCAGGGTCTGCAGAGCCCTTCTCTGAAAGTCAAGGCCTTTGAAGACTTTTCAGGTGGGAAAAGTGAAAGAGCTGGTTGCTTCACTGTTGCTGAAAAATGCAGTCCAGGAACGCAGCTGTGCGTGATCCCCAGAGGCACTCCTCACTGCAGCTGACCTCATCCTCTGGCACATCAGCATCCCCCAAAATCAAGGGCTGTCATGTTGCATGAGCAGTGGCAGAACACAGCTTTCATACAATGCAGCTGTCCCCATCCTCCGTGGGATGCATTCGGGCCAGGGTTGGGATGGGCAGCTGTGGCATGAAACCCAGTCCGGGGAGGGCAAGGAGCCAACTGTGTGGCTGCCGCTTCCCTTTCCTCCCACTGTGTGCTGCAGGAAACACTCTGCAAAGAGACTTTGCCGTCTGACAAAAATAATCAAGTTGCTCCCGCTGTCTTTGGGCATGGAGTCTGTTTGGTGGGAAGAATGAAAGGGGAGGGCAGAGGAATGTTTCTGGTACTTTCCATGGTCAGTCATTTTCTCACACCTTCTCCACCAGCTTCTCCCAAATCTTTCCTCTTTAGACCATATGACCCAGATCGAGGTTAGTGGGCATTAGCCATCCCTTTCCTGAGGACCAGCCTCCCCCTGGACAACAGGTCCTGCCTCTCATGTAACTGTATGAGCATTGCTTTCCCCCTTGCAGCCTGCCCCATGCTTGGGGTGACCTCTGAGTCCCAGGGGTCTTAGTGCAGAGGACCACCCTAGTGCACTCCCAGGTTTCTGGCATCCACCAACCCCACTGTAACCCCATGCCGACCATACATCACCACCCGACATGCCACTTGCTTGCAAGATGATGCAGTAACTGTTCTGCGCCCTTATGCATCTGGAAACAATGCTGTAGGTGATGGTGAAAAGCAGTAAAATGGAGGGAAGGAGTGCAGGACTTCAACTTGCCTCTCGCCAACTATCTCACTGCTGGGCTGAGCTGTTTGCTTATGCCGCTGCAGCTGGCCCTTGGGATGGTGTAAACCAGCCGACTGCCAATTGACGTCAAAGGAGCCCTTGGTGGTTTGTGTGTGAGCTGAGAGACTGCTTCTACTCAAGGTGGGTTTCCAACACCACAGAGAAATGCATAAATCCCCCCACCTTCCCCTCCCTCTGCTCCAGGAAACAAGTGCCTTATTTCATTCATTGGCTGGTTTGGTTATGGCAAGAATCCTGCCCATATTTTGGCTACTTTGGATGTTTGCTGAGGATCGAGCAACCCAGATAATGTTAGCAAAGAGCAGGGGAGTGAAAAGAGAAGGGAAAGGGCAGGTGAAGCCAAGTTTAATCTCCTCTGACCCACTTTGTGCCACATGTTTCCAGACATGACTAAAGCCATGAATTTTTTCTCCTCACATTGCCTGTGATGTTTTTGAGGCTTGTGAAGAAGTGAGATGCTGAGTTCCTGCCGTCCTTCTTCTCTTCCTCTTCAAATCTCTGCGTGCGCTGTAAAATTTGTCTGAGCCAAGGGAGTTAATTTCAACTGGGTGCATTTCCCCTTGACTGTTCAAGTTCTCCTTCAGCTGCTTTATTTTGTGTTATACCTATTAGCTACAACCCCCATATTTTCACGGATTTGTCAGTGACAATATCAGTACATTTTCCCTAAGCAAGCACTGTAAAACTATCTATTATCTATTATATCTAGCCCAGACCAGTGTATTTAACTGCAACATATCTTTGCAAACACAGAGTGATTCCTATGGGGCATGCTCAGGGAAGTCAACACGTTGATTTCCGTCAGCTTTGGGTCAGGCCTGAGCTCTCGAATTGATCTGTGTGTATATTGCTGCCAATACACGATGCTGTACTATTAAAGATCGTCCAAAACAAACATGCTTCAGGTGAGACCAGGGCACAAATCATCACGTGAAAAATTTGTGATAACAAGTGACCACGTATTTGCTTTCATAAGGCATTGAATGTTATTTCCCTGATTATTTTTAGTCTTCAAGGCTGTCCCTTAATCAACCCACTTTCTTTAATAGCTAGTGTTGCCTCTAATGTGATGCGGGAGGTTTAATGATGCTTTCTATTAAGCATGGGAAAGTTAGCCCACAGCTAGAAGCAAGTGAGAATCAATTTTCTACATGGGCTGATCCAAGGCCGCTGAACTGAGCACAAAGTTTTTCATCCATTTCAGTGGCCTTGAATCAGGTCCTTACAGCCACCAAAAGGAAAAAAAACCCATGAAACTCCTAACCAGCTCAAATAATCCCCTTTCTTTTAGTGAGAAAAACCTTGCAATAAAATGTGCCATGGTCAGTCAAAGATAAATCAAACAAATCTGTATTCCTCTTCTACTCTACCTGCTTTTTTTCCTCTTAGGGTGAGGATTTGCAGTCCCAAAGCCATGTGGAAGTAAGGAGCAGAGCAAGCCTGGAGCGAAGCCCTGTCTGGAGCAGAGGGTGTTCCCATGCTTGAGAGGGAAGGGAAGGGAGGAGATACAGCCATGCAGCCCTTGCAGGTTGCTTTACGGAATAGGCAAGACTTGAAAGCTGTTTGGAAACATGGGATATTGCAATAAATTCGTGAGGAGGTAAATGTTAAATGGAACATGTCACCGGGCTTGGTATTTTGACACACAGCTGCTTGGGTAAAGCCCTGCCATAATAAAGGCCTTTTTTGCACTCAATCGCGGTCATGCACCTATATAAAGCTGTGGTTTTCCCATCCACAGCAGGTTTAGTGTAGTTTCATGTACATCCTCAGATAGACCTCATGTTACATAGTGCCTTCCCATCTCCCTCTCTGCAAGGGCACATGTATATGTGTGGTACCATGGGTACACATAAAGCCTTGCTACCCATGCCACCCATGCCCCCCTTGCTTGGTGCGATACCTCCTAAACACAGCCAGGTCCCCAGTGGCTGCCCAAAGGTCCTAAATTTTCCCTTATTCAAGTGAAATTTCCAGGAACTTTGGTGGCAGCAGGGCCTGCCTTTTTCCATCAGGAGATAGCCTCACATGCTGCTTTAGTTAGTGAAATCTGCTCACTGCCTATTATCAAGCAATTAGCCTGTGTGAGTTTCAAGCAGCATCTCTGTAATTTTTTGACAATTTACCATGAACGATACCATAATCAGTGACTGGAGCACATTTGGAGAACTCAGGAGAAGTCTCTCAAGCCAGTTTGCAAATTGTGCCTCCTCTGCCCTGGCTAGGCAGGGGCTGCTCGCACCGCAGCCCACAGAGCCAGTGCCTTTTTCAGGGCCAGTGGCAGACGCGCAAGGAAAAGTCCTGCCACTTCAGAAAGCGGAGAAGCAAAAGAAACACTGAAACTCGGGTGCAGCGAGAGAGAAAAATTTTATTAGAAATGGAGATGCATCTCCTGTTAATTCAAAAGGACAGGCTTTTGCAAGCCAAGATCCTAGCATTTCCTTTCATACGCAAGAAAAAATGCGTATGAATCTGAAAACAGTAGCCTTAACAGAATATGTATGGATATATGAATGCAGCCTGTAAACTGCCCTTCCCCACCCCACCCAGCCCAGTTAGGGTACAAAATTTAATTCCAAGCTCGCAAAAGCCCTGGCTGGCTGAGTCCCCATTAGTGCAGTGCTCTGGTGTTTGGAAGACGGACCAGTATGGAAGATCCCATACAAATATATTCTTTTTCACATTCCTGACCTAACAACTCCTTGGACCCAAAGCATTTGAAGTCCCTGATTTATGGTGGTTTATTTGCTCTGCTGCTTCACTGTTTCTCAGTGTGTTGGAAAGCTGTGTTGGAAAGGCAGTGAAACAGGATGGGAGGATTTCACTTTTCTGTCAGCTCCTCTTGGTTCCCCTAGGTTCCCCTTGCATGCATGCTGCTCAGCTGCTTGGTCTCACAAGGTGGAAGGGAAAGTGTAAATGTCTGTTTTCTATTATTTTCATCATGATTGTTCCCTAATCTCATCAAATCCCTGTATATAGTCAGTGCAGTCAGGATAAATGGGGATAGCTGCAGGGTTTGGTTGATGTGGATACATTACGGATCTGGGCCACCCTATCCTCCCTGTGGCAACACTGGCAGCTGTGGGGCTAGAAGGATGTGAGAGTGGCTTCCACACCCCTCTGCATGCGTGTGGCTCCAGCTACAGCAGTAACGATCCCAGCCAGCCTGATGGATGGCAGTCCAGGCAAAGGCTTCCTCTTGTCATAGTTTTGGCAAAAGAGAAATCTCACACTGAGGTAAGAAGCAATCCCTCCTCATTCAGCTTTGAACAATTTAAAAAACACGGTTCTCTTTACATGGCCACAGGGAGAGAAATGGGGTTACAAACCTGCCTTGCTCAAATATCCCATTTCCAGGATAATCAGGACTCTTAAATGCCAAAGGTTGCCTTAATCAGGGTCACCCTTTATATCTCCCGTAACTTGAGGTCAGCCAGCACTTGTTATTTGTAATACATCTGACTGAAGGAGAGGCATGCATTCAAATCATCCTCTGCAGATTATTCTCCCTGCTCAGGCTGGGTTCCCTCGTGCATTCAGTGGCTTGCTCTCAAATGCTTGTGCCAGGCAGGAATACCTGGGTGCACCTGGGGAATCATTTGTGATCTTTGGTGGCTCTCAGCTGTGTACTCTCTCTGCAGTCAGTTGCTGTAAGTGGTCCTTAATGGCTACTCTCTAATCTGAAGACAGCTTTCTGGAGTGGGGAAAGCATTATGGCAACCAATGAAATATGCCTTGCCCATATCGTCTTTGAAAAAAGAAAAGAAGAGAAAAGAAAAGAAAAGAAAAGAAAAGAAAAGAAAAGAAAAGAAAAGAAAAGAAAAGAAAAGAAAAGAAAAGAAAAAAAGAAAAGAAAAGAAAAGAAAAGAATTCCCAGTCTCACTCAACAAGTTTGAAATTTAGATGAGTCTTTCAACTGTTTGCTTGGACAAAGGCATGGAAACCAGGTACCAAAACAAAATTGCAGGTGCAATAAAAAATATTTGACTACAGAGCCAGTTTAGCAGTGGATAAATGCTACTGATTAGTGATTACAGGAGGCAGCAGTGGAGAAGAAAGCAAAAATCCCGGAGGGGGGCGGAATTGCAGAGACCTGAGACAAGCCAGCACCAAAATGTATCTTCCTGGAACCCTTGCTACAAGTGCCACACAGCCATGCATGGTCAACTACAAATTTGCTCAGGAAAACACTGTCGGCTGAAGGTACAGCGAAGCCTGATGTGGCAGGGCACAGCGTTTCTGTATGTCTCAGAAAAACTTGCCCTGTTTTGGGATTGATGTTACAGGCCAACAACGAGAGAGATCCTCCACTTCAGCTGCCTGAATCTGGCTGGAAGCCTGGGTCCCCACTGCCTGCCGTGCCGCCTGGTGCCTTAAGGAGGCTTTGGGCTTTGGGCTTGGGACTGAGCTACTGTTGTTCCTCTGCACCTCCCTTGAATCCCCCTAAGCCAACACCCTTTGCTAAGGCCAAAAAACATTTTCCAGACACAGGCATGTGTACGTGTGTGGGTGGGTGGGGTGCAGGGACTATGAAAATTTCAAGGGGAGGTATGACATCCTGGCTTTCTAAATATAGAGGACGTGAACTGCGGCTTCTCTCACACGCTAGCAGCATGCTTTCTGTTTCAAAAGGCCCCCAAAGCAAATATTGCGCTGGCTGGTAGTTTGAAAAAA
>VXBJ01004104.1:345751-397088 GCA_013400055.1 Nycticryphes semicollaris
AAGGAAAAAAAAAAAGTAGTCCTGTGAGCTGATTACAATTTCCAGTGCTCTTGTGCAGAGCTGTTTTTTAGGCAAAGCTCCAAGCGGTGCCTATGCAGAGCCGGCTGGGCCGGCAAGGCACAGACGGCTGTCACATAAAGGCGGTGACAAGAGCAGTGGGCTGGTGGCAAGCCTGGCATGGGGCTGGCACCTGGCAATGGCACTTCCCTGTTGCCCACCAGAGGTGCTTCCCTATTTCCCACTGACCCCTGTCCTTCCAGCAGCATCAGGGGAGGGACAAAGAGGACAACCAAGTGCAGTCCGTCCATACCCCTCAGCTTCTGGAGTGGGTGCCACCTCGGCGCCCGGTTGGGTTGAGAATGTGACATTTTGGCTCCATGTAAGGCACTGCATCTCGGTTCCCTTTTTGCTGCCATTATTGTCACTCCAGTATTTGCATAGCTCAACATCAGTGTGCTTCAGAGCCAGAGGAAAGTGGTAGCTGCTGCCACTTCTCCTTTTAAAAAGCAAGCAGTTATCCATGTAACACCGTCACTGCCTGTGTGTGCTCACAGTCGTGTCACTGAGGGGGTTACAGCCTTTGGAAAAGTTTTGCAGAACTGAATTTAATCGAGACTGATGATCTTTAAGCCAAGCTATAAAATCCAGCAGAGAGTTATATCCCAGTAATAGACCCTATTAGAGGGTCTAGTGCAGTCTATAGAAAGGATCTCCTCTCTATTAAATTCTCTAGGGCTTGAGTCCTCATTTACACAAAGGCCTTTTTAGCTGTGTAAAATGGCCATAAAGTAGGTGTAAAAATGATTGATGCCATCTTTACAACCCCTTTACACTGTGAAAACAGTGAAAACAGTGTGAAGTGGCCAGGGTGCAAATGAGAATCACACCTGGGTTTGTGAAAGTAAATTACATCGAGCCCTTCACAATTTCTCCGTGTCCATAGTGGTTTCCTACCCCTCTGCGGAATTCACCCAGAGAATAAATTTCCAGGACTGAAAAAAAAAAAAAAAAGAAAAAAGAAAAAAAAGAAATGTTCTTTTCTTCAGCACCTCTGTCTTTTCTGAGCCTTTTAGTCCCATTCTTTGTCCTGGTACAGTCCATGTGGACTCTGACACTGGGAAACAGCTGGTAGCTGTCTGAATATGCTGTGGTAGGTGAAAATCCTTTTAATTGGTACTTTCCAAAATTCTTGACCCAAGCAAAACACATGTAAAACCATACTCAGTGCAAAACCAGTTCCAAATGTTACTCTCCATTTTCCCATCTCTCCTGTTTGGATTTTATGTTCTTGACATGTATAAAGAGGAAATACAGAAGTTAATCTTTGCTAGATCAGAACACCTCATTAAGCATTAAAACAGCAACAGAATATATGATGAATATTTCTTTTCTCCAAAGCAAAGGATTAAACTGCAATGCTGATTAGTGAACCAAACTCGGCAGTGGTGGCTCGAGGTGGAGACCATGCTGTTATAGAGTCACAGAATGGTTTGCATTGGAAGGGACCTTAAAGATCATCAAGTTCCAACCCCCCTGCCACGGGCAGGGACATCTTCCACTAGAGCAGGTTCCTCAAAGCCCTATCCAGCCTGGCCTTGAACACTTCCAGGGTGGGGCATCCACAGCTTCTGTGGGCAACCTGTTCCAGTGCCTCACCATCCTCACAGTAAAGAATTTATGGAGGTGCATAGTTTGCTAAGCAGTGCAGGCTCTCTTACCCACATTTCCTATCTTTTCCCTGTCACCGTATTTGCAGTGACCCTGTGTCATCACCTCTGTGTCTTTCATACTCTAGAGGAGTCCCAGCAAATTTAAGCCTGGGGATGAGTAGGTAGAGGCTAGGCAACATGAGCCCATCTAACAGGGACTGGCCTCCAGGAACCCTGTGCCTAGGAGATGATGGGAGAAGGAAGCGAAAACATGCAGGTGAGATGGAGGTCAAAGGATTAAGGAGACAAAAACCCGGTTCTGGTGTAAATCCGCCCATCCAGGGACGACCAGCCCTCTCCTGCACTATCTCGCTGCTACCAGCCCACACACAGGGCAGTTTAAGCTAGAGTGCTGCAGACCAACTTATCTTCTGAGCAATAGGAAATTTGGGAAAGGGCAGAGCGGGAAGCATGCCCCATTCTGCCAGCATGCAGAGGTATATCCTCGGCCTTACACTTTCACAGAGAGCACAGCTGAAGTTGTGTGAGGGATAGGGAGGCAAACCAATGTCTGAGTAGAAGCAGCAAGTGAGAGGCACTCCTACACATCCATCTCATACTGGAGGCTGGCCCTGACACCGATCCTCAAGCACTGCTTGCAGCATGCTCCACCACAGTTGGGGGATTCCTGGGTGAGTTTCTGCTACTGCATGGATGGCCCCCTGATGCCAGCAGCCAGTTCTCACATTGCCAACCCACCCTCACACTCTGCTGTGCTCCAAGCACGCCTGGGAGCCAGGCTGAGGATGTCAGATGGGTGGAGACATCTGAACAAGTGAATGGGCACCCTTGCAAATGTGCCTTGCAGTCATGCTTACTACTGGCTGTTATTTTTAGGTACCTAAAAAAGGCAATTTGGAAGCTGGTCTCAAAGACCTTCATTTTCTGAAGCTTCTCACTTTGCAGCTTGGCAGAGAGCACCTTGGTGATGCTACGTCTACTCTAGAAGCACTTTCCATGACAAAAACTCAAGCAAGTACATGGAATAGTCTTCTAGGTGGACCACAGGATACTTAAGTATGTTGTGACAAGGTATGCCTTGTCTAGCCCTGGTATCAGATGTGGAAGACAGTTTTGGAGTAGCATTAGAGCTACTTAGACAACCAGCTTTTGCCAGACTGGGGTTTTGCTGCAGAAAAAGAAAGTTTTCACTTATTTGAAGCCTTATAGAAATTTTACTTGCTTCCTCCTTGCTGGATTGTGGCAGTTTTTCTGGCCTGTGATTGCTCCACCCCACCTCAGAAACACCCTAGCTCTGTCAGGGATTGGGAAATCCCTAGTCATCGCAGGGTGTGAGCACCAGCTGCCTTGCCCTTGCACAGCTATCGGCAGGCAGTGCAAAATGCTGCCAACTCAAAATTGTTCCTACAGTTATAAGTCCACGCTGTCCAAGCGGAAATGACAGTTCAAGGGACAAACTGACGTACTCGTCTTGGTATAAGAATAATAATAAGACATCAAGCACTTCAAGAGTCACACTTTCAAGATGAAAAAGCACTGTCTGAATGTGGTTTGTTATTCTATGTTGCTTATTAAGAAATCATTATTCTTTTGCCCTCATTATTATGAAGGATGTCTTTGGGAGACTGGCAGTCTCTTCTTGCTTTCCTCCCTCCACCCCATTTTAAAAACATTCATTGTTGCTGGGATATATCTTTTAGGGCTGTTGGCCCAACTCCACTGCTGGTGTGTAAGGCTGATTGTCTTCAGAGGAGTTACACCAAAAATGCATTTGGCCTTTTGTGCTTGGAGTATAATTGGTGGAACTGGCTAGATTCCAGGTTTGGGAGCCTGCAATTACAGCAATGTCAACATAGTTTTCAATGTGACTAGTGATTTGGAGTCCTCTGCTTTAGGAGTACAACTCAAGGTTTCTTAAATTGATATTTTCCCATAAAGTGCTGAGCACAAATACTTCATAAGTCTAGGGTCTCAAGCAGAGCCCACAGAATTGTCATTAGTCAGCCCACTCATATTGTTGTTTATTAGTAATTGGATTAGGTAACCTATATCATTAGTCACTCTGAAAAGTCTTATGCATATTTTATATGGTAGTCATCAATATATTCACTTTGCTGTTGGTCTCAACCCGCATTTGAAGAGGTCTTGGCCTCCCTTATTATTTTTCCATGTGGTAAATCCCCATCATGTTAGCATGGATTATACCTAGAGCATTTGAGAGAAAAGCACAACACCACAATCAGCATAATTATAATTAAGCAGTTTGGACCAGATCCTTATCTGGCAGAAATCGGCATAGCTTCTCTGAACACAAGAACAAGTATCTACCAGTGAGGGAAATGGACCCTATTTCTTAAAGGCTGTAGCCCTGCAGATGACTTCCCAATGATTTTTTTAAGCTCTCATTTTGTCTATGGCCATTAAAGAACCTCTTTGGTAAGTATTTGTACAGGTGCATATTCAGGACTTTGTGACCTCTAGATAGTCGCACAAGGGATGTTTTGCAAGAGCAGCCACATGAAATGCTCTTCAAATGATTGAAAAATATACTCATTAAAAGTGTGTGAACGTTTTTCCTTGTCAAAAACCTTATAAACACTCATCCATCCATGATGTCTATGGCAGCATTATGATTCCATTTTCCCTTTCCTGACTACAACCCCACACCAGCTCAGACCCTATACTTTCTGTTGCTGGCCTTCAGTAGCAGTTAAAGGGTAGAACCGAATGCCCACATAAAAGACCTGGTATCTGTGTTTCCACATCACGAAGCATGCCGACAGACACACCAAGGCTGCGATCAGGTTGAGAACCATCTGCAGAAGTAAGTACAGGTTGAGCGTGCTGGTGAGGCTGCCACAGTCAGCTGCGTCCTGGTAGACAAAGGTCCTACCGAGGGGGTCTGTAGTGTCCAGTTTGCACTGACAGGACTCGAGGATGGTATCGCAGGTAAATTTTGTCATTTGCAAATAATGGTGTGCAGCAAAAGCCACTGCCAAAACACAGGCAACCAGACCCAGGGCACTCAGGAGAAAATACATCAGCTGCAAGAAAGAAAAAAAAAAAAAAAAGAAAAAAGGTACAAAACCTATCTTTGCAACTAGGCAGCAAATGAAGAACACAAAATGAATGCACATACCTGTACTTCATAGGGAATGCATGCATTCAATGGACTACCTGGATACTGTGTGTTTTGAAAAATGCAAGACAGCTGTAACTCCCTGGTGATGCAAAGTTCAGCAGATCACCTCAAGAACTAGTAACTCTGCCTTGCATATTTTATATGAGTATTGCCTTGCAATTCCAAGACCTCATAAGAGCACCAAGAAGTCTGTGCCAGAAACTTTATAGGGAGGGGGGGATTGTTGTCCTCTACCATTGTACCTGCATTGGCTAGACTTATAATCATCAGCTCAGATGATTAGCACAGCTGCCTTGAAGTGTAGCTGAACAGAATGAGGCTTGGGCTGGCATCTTATCCAAGGCCCTGCTGAGAAGTTGGTGTTTTTGAAACTTTGCTCAGGTGTTATTGCCTCTTGGTTTGCATGCTCAAACAAATCTGATTCATACTTGTAAATCAGACAGGGAGGGGGCTGGTCTCTTGCTTGTGGCCCAGTGAGTGCAGCCAGCCTGCTTGCTTCCCAGGTCCTACTATGCAGCTGGAGTGCAAATCTCCATGAGAAAGTGCTTGCTGTGCTCAATCCCCTTCCAAAACTCTCCCCATAAATCAAAGGTGTGAAAGAGCAGTGAGTGCCTTTCATTTCCCAGTGCTGCCCCTGCTATGGCATGAGAAGGACAAGGGGCTGTTTGTCACCCCCCCTACTCCTTACACCAGTGGCTGCTTTAAAAGAGGGTGGCTTTTATCAAAGGTAGCTTCGCAGAGTCTACTCCCACAAATACATGGAAACTGGCAGCACCTCAGAGCTTTTGTCACCCAAAGTTGCACCTGAGACCTTCGGTTACCAGAACATATGGATTTCCTTTGCTTTTGATAGCTGGAACTGGCAGTTGCTGTGTTGCATACAAAATATGTGTGAATGTATATTAAAATCATATTCTGTGTTTAGCCAAAATAGCATTTTTGGTTCTGTTCAGCACTGTAAAAACATTTGGTTTTCTTGGCGTCTAATCTGTCAGACACATGGCATGGTTGGGAATCTGTTATTTTAAACAGAAGCTTCTCTCTTTCTCTCTCTCTCTGTTAACCTCAATACCATGAGTAAGCTATCAATATAAAAGCATTTTTATGACCTTGAAACTCCATGTATGTATCTCTTGATAAAATTCACACTCCTGGTGTGTTTTTCTTGTATCTACACCGTGAATCAATCTTTCTATTTAGTTGCCAGCTTGAAAAAAAATATTTGGGCTTATTGCAGATCTTAAAGCACTATATACATTTTCTCTTGCTTATCACTGAATTCTTACAGCAAGATCTTAGTTTTCAAGACCTGGTTACTATTAAATTTAATGACTTCCCCTACAGCCTTGAACCAAGGCTTCAAAATGAGGGTGGCTCTTATTTAATAAGCCCTGTAGCTTTCAAGGCAAAGGTCCACAGGAAAGGTGAAGCTGGAAAATGAGGACACACCTCCTCATATGAAGTGAGAAAATGGAGCGCTACTGCCTGATGAACCCCCTCCAAAGATGTGGTAATTCATAAGCCAATGGCATTACTTGAAAAGATGGTGCAAATGCTTCTGATGGGGAAAATGGAAAATAGACAAACATTGGTGACCGTTCCTCTTCTCTGAGAGAGGAAAGTTGTTCTGTGATGTAGAAGTCCTAGTGGACTGGCTGGAAGTCCCTGGATTCAGACCAGCAGGAGACAGAATCAGGCCTCCCTAATAAATGAGATGTCAAGCCAAGACTCAGGATGTGCCTGATTCTCCCTGGCAGGTACGGCCAATTTCTATCCAAAGTCAGGACAAAATAGCATTAAATCCACAGCCCAAGCTATCCTCCAGGTATGGTAAGCAAGAATTTGCCTGTTGTTTACCTAAAAGGTAGGAAATCTCAGAATCCCTTTGAAATAAACTGAATACATGGGCAGCTCTTACAGCATTCCTCAGAAGGGAACAGAGATGCGTGGGGACATAGGGCAATTTCCAAATGGCTTATTATTCTCACAAGATGTTTGAAGAGGAACGTCTCTGTGAGCTGCTGAAAATGAACACATTTCCAAATATCAAAGCTGAGGCAAATGCAAATACTGCCTATGAGGGAGCACAAGGCATAGAGTGCTGAGATCCCATCAGCAGACTAATCACATGCCAGACCTGGAGGCAACTTCAGCATTGCGAATACAACCATGTACTGATCTCTGCCCAGGAACCAGAACTTGCCACTGGAAAACTGTTTTTTAGAAGCCTCAGAGGGATGGGCATTGCAATTGCTGGTTAAATAGAAAGAGAAAAAGGAACCTGGGGAGACACAGCATACGATGAGGGCACCTCATCCTCCTTTGGGTTCCTCATATGAGGAAGAAACATTTTAGCACCATTTACTGACAATAGTTTTGATCCATGACAAAAAGAAAATAAATAATCTAAAATGGATGAAGTTCCACATGGAAAAGGCTTCTCATAGTTATCAGAGGTGAAACCAGAAGGGTTTCCAGACATGAATCCAGGGGATCCCTTTTGAAGGTGGTGGTGGCCTAGGCGCAAGCCCATGCAGGGAACAGGAACTGCAGTGTATGTCACAGCATGGACTGCTGGGACTAGGTGGGCAGTAATAGAGGGTGTCATGCTGCTATGGGACATGCCACGATCAGCACCACAGTGATCTGTCAAATGTTAGCAGATAACGCAGGAAGTCCACAAGAGATCTCAAGATTTTCCTATGTGGTCTTGTCTTTTTTTAAATTTTTTTTATTTGACAAGGTAGAGGATCTCCCCTTTTAAATAGACACATAACATGCTGATTTGCTGTATTGCAGAGCATGCTTCCTGCAGACACAGAAAGGCAGAAATTCAGCTGGGAACTTGCCATTTTCCCCCAAAAGGCAAAGCCAGCCTCACAGAGGTGGTGTTCTCCCTTTCTCATGGATGCACGGGCTGCTACCTACAGTAGTCTCAGAAAAGGACTTCTGCTGCAAGCATTTCTAACACCTCCTTTTTTAGCAGGATCCAGGGCTCATACAAGTGGGAAATTAAAGAAGCAGCTGTCGAGAAGGAGGAAAGCAGAGGACTGCATGGGTCTTCTTCCGTTTCCCACCCCGAGGAAGTCACTCGCAATGGTGATAGGGTCACCTCGGGGATTGACTAAAAAACTCCAGGACTGTGTCTGTGTGGTCCTCCTCCCAAAGTGACCCTTGGGATATGCAAGGGATCCCAGGGTGCTTACTGCACTCCAGGGAAGCCCAGCCAAGACTTTCTGGTAGGATGATACTCAGCAGACTTATTGGGCACCAGCCACCAGTGTGAGGGCAGAGCCTGAGCTGTGGAGCACGTCTCCAGGAGGAGAGTCAGGGCAGATAGAACCCAACTGCAGTGTTGGATGAAGCATTGGGGCCCCAAGGAGGAGAGAATGACACAAGTTGCTTGGCTTTGTCTCATGACTGTAATTTTGCATCCTCAGCCTTGTCACCAAATAGCTAGTGTTCATTTTTTTTGTTCAGAGACAGACTTTAACTGACATTTGAATATCTGAGAAGGGATACTGGAGATTTAGATGAGTCCTGTGTGATCAAAGCCCTGGAGGACACTCTTAGCTCCTACTTAATTTGAAATAGGTACCCTGCAGCCAGAAGCTGTTTGTCTGGACAGGCAGTGGGGAGGGGAGGCACTGTGGGATAACAGCTCCTGGAGGGGATGTGGGAAAGGAGAGGTGAACAGCCTGGGAACAATCAAGTTTTGTTGCAGCTGCAATAGGAAATGAGGGGAAGGTGGATTTTGGGGAGGAGGGTGCTTTGGGTAGGCAACAGACCATAGGCTACTGACGGACCCAAAAATCCTTCAAGTGAGACTTTAGCTCTAATTATGCCAGGTAATGAGGAATAACCCATTTTATATCAACTGGGGAAGTACTTTCAAATGATTATTTTCTTGTGGGAGTGATGGCTCCTGCTCCTGACTGCTAGGGCGGGTGGTGTTGCTACGGGTGGCAGAGGCATCTGGTCTGCTCCGTCCAACATGCCATTCCCACCATGAGGTTTGACTCCCTTCCTGCTTGAATGCCAAGTTCAATTTAATGCTGTAGGGTAAGCAATAAAAAGCCTGCCATGGTAGGTCCCACCCAGCCCAGCAGCTCCCTGGGCAGCTATAACCCTTCCTTGTGGGTGTAAAGGTGATGGGGCAAGAATGTAAAGGTAATCAAAGGGCAGAGGCAATTGTTCTTCTTGTCCTTTTCTTTATGTAAGTATGGGAAAAGCTTGAGAGAGGCACAAAATACACACCAGAGTCTAATTTCTAAGGGAGGATGAATGCCAGGTTTTGAAAAGCCACTCCTTGCATTTGATTTCCTTCTGCCTTTCTCAGTTAATAATCACTGTTATTTTGTGTTGCTTGTGTTGGTATTTTTCTTGGTTATTATGTGTCTGCAAAATATTAAGAGCCCTGAAAATTATAATAATAAGGAAAAAACAGCCCAGAAAAATGGTGTTAAAAAGGCCCCATCTGGAACAAGTGTTCTCAGCCTTTCTTTTCTAGTTGCTTACCAGTGTCAATGAAACAGGGTTTTGGGCACTGAGGCAGAGAATGGTGCAGAGTTTCTGTGCCTGTTTTGAAAAGCTTGGGTAGGAATTTCCTTCATGGAAGAATGCTTGTCCCCATAGTTTGCTAATGTTTTCCCATGTTCACTAGTGACTGACCCTGAGGCAAGGCGCTACCCACTGAGAAGCAGAACTTCTAGGAAGATGCTGAGATGTTTCTTAGATCACATTAAAAATTAAAGCTTGATTTAAGTGGACCCATTTTATGTCACCATGTTTTTCACCCAGCTCTCTATGAATATTTTTACTTAATCATAACCCTCAGTCTTTCACTGAACACTTCCTAAATTATTTCAGCTTTGTTGATGTGAACTTCTTTGGTATTCTTAAAACATGGCAAATAAAATGGTATCTTGTTCTGTTTTGAAATATTTGTTATTAGAGTTTCCCCTTTATAGGCTACAGTTTCTTCCTTAGCTGCCTGGAAAATACAGGAAAACCATTCTTGCGTTTCAGGTGCATTTTCACTTCATTTCATGTGGTCTTAAAAATATCCCCAGTATCAATTTCTCTGATTATATCTAATGACATGAGAAGAAAAAGAAATTTTTAAAAGTCAAAATACCTTTACTGTGAACTGCACACATGTCTTCTCATCAGGTTGGTACGAAATACAAAGCATAACAAATCCCACTAAGGACACCACACAGACCTGCAAGGGAAGAGTTGTAAAATGTGTCAAAGTCAAAAAAAAAAAAAGAAAAAGAGACAAAAATAAATTCTTTTCAAGCCAAACATATTTCTGTGTTAGCAGGACTGTAACTCAAGGAGCAGCATATAAGTGAATTGTTTGAGTAGAGGCTACAGCCATGCACATAAGAGCTTCATATGTGTGGAAGTACTTGTGAGGAGGGAAGAGCTTCAACCTTCAGACACCAATGCACAGAAATCTTAACTCAGAGGGACAGTTTGAATCAGACCTACAAAGACATAGCCCAGCAATAGCCTCTAGGATGCATTTTGGGCTTTTGTCTATGTAACTAACTATGAAAACTGAACAGAAGGCTTATAAAGTTGGGCTTGCAAGCCCAACTATTGTGTAGCACCATTCTAAGTAACAATGAGTGTTGACAGAGTTTTTATGTCACCAGTACAGGTTGTAAATCAGTAACTATGGCTGTTATTGGATCAGAAGCAGCAGAGTTTATAGCAGAGGCTTTCAACCTCTCCTAGAGTGAACACCTTACCAAAGAAGACATCCGTTCTGCAATCTGAGACTGCATTTTAGCCCTGTGGCAGTAATTGCTGAAAATTAACAGTAATGGGAAAGTATTTATGCACTTTATTATTCATTTAGCTGTCTATATTATTAATTCTGAAGATTGAGATTTATTAGCAGGAGCAGATACTCATTGGTAGGTGTTTTCCAGCCACATAAGGAGGGAAGATCCTGCCCTGGGGAGCTACCCAGTAAGTACAATTTAACCTTTTAGGCAGTGTTTTCTGGGTCCCCCCAGGATGCTAAGCACTCATGTCAAGTGATTTCCTCTCCCACATTTTTGGAGGACCAGTGAGAAGACCTCACAGGAGGACACAGGAGCCACAACTCTGCAACCAGACTGCTTTTTGGTAGCTCCCCCCTTGCCTGGACAAGAGGAGCTGGGTTCCTTGACACATGGTGAGGGTTCCTTTTGCCACTGTGGGGCTGCCAGGGCTGGATCAGGGAATAAGAGAAGTGCTGACTGCCCCTGCAGAGGGAGAAGATGTTGTTGATGGCCGGAGCTACTCTTGGAGAAGCCCATGTGTATTTGGGTTGCCTTGGAAAAAAAGGGTGAGTTGATGGCATGCACATATTTTTAAAATGCCACTTCATATCACACCATTAAAAAGGCCCAGGTGTGATGAGCCTTTGTGGGGATCTTAGCCAAGATCAGCCACCGTACTTTCAGAGGTGCTAAGGTGCTTCACGTGGGGCTGGGAGCAACCCTTGGTCTCTTGGTTATCCATGACAGCTACTAAATTTCCAGTGACTACAGTGAGAATCTGTATTTTTTTCCCCTTTGTTTTACTTTGAGGGTTTCGATGGCTTCTCAGTAATTTGAGGCTTTCTGCTTTCTCAGACTAGTGGGATTTGCCTTCTCAGGCCAGACCTGAGTGCAAGTTGCCTTCACTAAATGGTGGGAATACGCCATGGAGATGTCTGCAGGAGTGCAGGGCTCCTTCATTGGCCCATCCCCACTTGTTTGCTCCATGCTATGGCAACATCTGGATTTCCATCTCCATGGGGGACTGCCTGACCTGCAGTGAAAAATGCGTAACTGTCCTTTTAGGCAGCAATGGTGAAATACATTTCTTTTATGATCTGATAAATAAAATACCAAACTTTCCTTTATATCTGCATTGTTGGTGTAAGTCAGCAGGCCTGCAAAGGAAGACAGCAGGCCTGCAAAGGAAGAGTGCTTCTCGACACATGGGTAGTCATGTCCCTCAAGAACCTGTGTGATTAGTAACACTTTTCACCATAAAGTTTTATTTCATGTCATTTCAGTAGGACATGAATAGGAAGTATTGCCTGAGAACATTTCTAAAGAAAGCGTCAGTATTATTTACTCCTTTCCATGTCATGTGTATTTATATTCTGGTCCTATGACTTACACACGGCCTGCAATTTATTTGTTTTCTTCTTTTTATTGTTGACAGCCATAGCTGACAGGGCTGTCGGGGGAAAAAACAACCTTTCTTGTCAAAGGTCCTTCAGTACTGGGCTTTTTTTTTTGCCCTATAGTGACTCAACCATGTTTTATTTCTCAGGATTAATCGCCTATGTCCTTGGTCCTTTGCACTGTATATTAATCTTTTAATTCAATTAACATGCCCATAAACCTTAAATCTTAAGGAGATCACAACTCTAGTAATATCCAAATGATAAACTCCCCCACTGGCAGTGGTGGCTGAAGGAAAGAACTTGCAGCAAGAACTAAAAAATAATGCTTAAATACACTCACTTCACGTTACATCCCCAAATTCATGTGAAATCAAAGGGGCTGTTCATGTCAAAGCTAGACCTAAGTATTTTCAGAATCCTGTGCTGAAGGATCTTGTTATGAGCAATAAATCAAATTTGCTTTGCTTTAGCTACACTACTGGGCATTTACACTTGGGTGGACTAAGGCCAGATTTGCCTCCAGGTTACTATGCTGAGACATCATGGGACTGTGCCCACTCTCCCATTCCCATTTTCCCATAGAAGGCTCACAGAGTTGCATTCATTTCCAAGAGCAGAGCCAAATACCAGTGGTGGAACTTTCTCCCTATTACCAAGTGCCTTGAACAACTTCTGCAAAAACCCTATCAACTTTCAACACTGCAGGATCAGGCCTCCCTCTTCAGAAAGCTTCCCATACAAAAGACTACCGTTTAAAAGGATTTAATTCCTGCACGTGCCTTCTAAAGTTCCACTGGGATTTAAATAATATACTCAGGGATACTTGAAGAGGCACATTTCCAGAGAGATATTTATAAATTATTACACTGGGTTGGCATTCTGGCAAGTCTTGACCAGGATATTTCAGAAGGCTTAAGCATTTCTTTCATAACAATATACCAACTTTTTTATTTTTTTTAACCAGAGAGATATATTTTTGTATGTGACACTGAAAAATAATGTTGTTGAGAATTATGACCCATGTATGGTTTACATTTCAGTTTTTTTAGAGGTAAATTCACTGACTGGAGCAAACTGAAATGTGGAACATTTATACAGAAAACAGCTTTATGCTTCTATTTTATACATTATTAATAGATCAGTTTTGAATTATATCTGTGAAGTGTAATACAATAACTATAAAAATCCTCTGGTAAATATTCGTTAGGACCCGCTAAATGACTAAGACAGCTGCATTACAGCAGGCATGTTATTGATGCTGTTGATGCTGATTGCTAAGTAGCACTAGCTAATCCTGCGTCCTAGTGCTTCAATAGCCACTGCAATATCCCAGCGTGAAGCATACATTTCCTATGCCTTATTGACTAAGCACACAACACAAAATGCAATTGAACTTGCTTTAGCACTTGCTTGCCACCAATCAATATGCATCTTTTATACAAATAACATAGATTCTATAAGAGCTGCAGAATAGCAGTTAATTAGATCAGCTCTTGTAACTGTTACCTGGAAATGTAGAAATATGCATTTCTATGCTGAGTGAATTTCAACTCAAGTTTCAAGATCCTTTTTTTCAAAATTTTCCAGACAGACTAACAAAACCTTTGCTGAATAGGTAGAGATATGAAAGGTTATCCGAGGAAATATTTTAAATATAAAAGGTCCTGTCTAGAAGAAGGCCTGAATGTGATACAGATGTATTTAGGAAGGCCACAGACTTAATTTTGGTCAAGGCATACCCTGTGAAACCCCCTCAGTTCACAATCCAGGGAAAATAGCTGTTTCCTAGACCTGGCTGAAAAACTTAAAAGTTTATGCTCTAGGAAAGTGTCAATACTATTTCTTTTTAGCAGGAAGCAGTAGACTTTCCTTCCATTGGGCAGAAACATCTCAGGGATGAAAACTTAAAAATTAATTTTTTTTACACCACAATCAAAATAGGAGTAGACATTTCTGGGTGGCTGCCACCCCAAAGACTAGACAACAGGTTAGAGCCTGTTGTCATGAGAACTAAATTAAGATCCTGTAGATTTCAGCAGGAATAGGAACTGATTCCAAGCGCATTTAGGAGTGGGTCCCAGATGATTTGCGTGGAAGGATCCCCAGACACACAGAGATCTAGTGTGCAGTCCTTAGCTCTTCAGGGCTTTGGCAAACCGCTTCTCCCTATATGCATGCACGGGCTAGCACAACTGGCTGTTTCTCACAGCTTGGACTCTTACATGCTGCTGCAAAACAGATGGCTCAACACTGAGACTGCAACAACCATACCACAGTGATGCACATTCAGCACTTGCAAGGAGCATGCATTTACATATCTCCATCATCTTAAAACCAGACCTCAAGCAGTAAAGAAGATCAGTCTCAAGCTTTGTGTACCCAAATCCTTCACCACCTACTTTATTTCAGCTCATCTGCCATTCTGAAGAGCTCCACCTGCCACCAAAGTATGGAGGGCTGACACCCTGCCCAGCATGGTGCCAGCATCCTCCTGCACTAGCCAACCCTGTCCTTCCCACTAAACTCAATATCCTTCTGAAAAGTGTTGTGGATGAGAAAAAGACTCATCATATCCAACAGGAACAAACACAGGTGGCAGTGCAGAAGGACCAAGCTCACAGATATTGCCACCTAGTGAGTACCATGAGGCTTGGGGCAAGGAAGCCGCTCTTTCCATCCTCACCTCCCTGTGTCTCACTCATGTCTGGGTCTGCAAGGACTAAGCACAAGGTGAACGAGTGGTAATGATAACAATGGTTATGTAATGTACAGAATTAGGGAAATACGAACACATAGGGCACAAATTTCCACTGTGGTTTGCATTCATTATCTTTGCACACTGACATATTAATGTGGTCTGTTTTATTTCAACAGATTTCAAAACCACAGATTGCTCTAATCTGCCTGCATCTCTCCCTTGTATATTTGTGAAACTGTTTTTTCTTTTGTTATTGCTGCAATTTTAACCCAAGTGATACTGTAGAATAGGTGGTTTTCTCCAGCAAAGCACTTCCTACCCAAAGCATCTTGGAAATCCTGACACATGAAGCTGGTAAAGCAGGAGAGCTGGCAACATCCACCAAGACATGAAGGGAGGAGGCAAAAACCTGCTTCAAAGGAGCATCTTGGGTCCACACCACACCATGAGACAAACGCTGCAAACACTCACAAAGACATAGTATAACTCATCTGCTCTTTACATGGGGGCTTGTTAGCAAGAACCTCCTGCAACAACTTTTAGGGGCAGAAAGAAAACATGTTGGAGGACGATACCTCTCAAATATAGGCAGTGCAATGCCACACAGCATTGCTGAAACCCACAGGTGGACTTTTGCTTTTTAATAAGAATGTAAACTCTCAGACTTCATGAGAAAACCTGCTATTAATAGAATTAGGAAGAACTTTCCATTATGGACAAGTTATTTCATAGTTGCTCACTTCAAGACACTATGGATCTTTCTATTTGTAGGGACAAGGATAAAGACATTATCTCTTGTAACTACCTCCAAAGTCTCTGGCTTAACCTCAGAGGTGATACTTGGCTTGATGGCTCGCTCACCTTATCAGATATAGCAAAGCTTAACTTCCCTCCACACAGATGGAGAAGCCCTGTTATCCAGAATTTAACAATCCCACCGGACACAGACTTTGATGCAAGAAAGAAAATGTTCCCATTGGCTTTGCCATAATGAACCAGGATCCTCTCTGGTGCCAGACACCTGTACAGGCTGTTGAAGACATTGATGTTCATTAGCTTTATGAGGTTTGAGAAAATGGCACCGAAAGTGGGTGCTACAGGCAGCTTTTGCTGCTAGCCTTCATCAGCCTTGAGTCTCACTACCACATGTAAAAGAAGCCAGTCTGTCACACAGAGGGATTGCACCTTAATGTGTTTTTCTTTTATAGGTTTCTCAGTTGACTAAGGATAGTCTAGTTGCCTATAAATTACTTCCAGGAATAACAGTTGTAAAAATAATGGTAAACATGTATATTGTGGTTGAAGGCAAAGGCCATAAAAGCCATAAAGCCCCATTATAACTGACCATCTTTGTCCCACCCACAGAATAAAATATTGATGTCTTTACTACAGGTCCCTTCAAACCACACAATAACACACCATGACAAACACACAACTTTCTTTTAAATTCTGTAAAGTAAACAAAGCTCTGCAAGAATTTTTATAATCAAATGAAACCATATTTTTCTGTAACAATCTTTGCTGTTTAGGTCAGGTGCTTAGCAGTGAAAATGGTCATTTGTGCTATGGCGAGATTTAATTCTCTTGGCAAAGCACTGCCAAGGCTACAATCACTTATAAAACCAGGAGCTGAAGCAGCAGTCCATTACTGCTGTTAAATCAGAAAGATGGTTCTGGGCGATCAAAAGCCTGAGGGAGCAAAAAACCCAAAAAACAAAACAAAACAAAACCCAAAAAAAGCTCCCAACATTAAAAAGTCCCAGAGCCAGCAGTGATTTACAATGTGAAAAGTGTAGCTACAAATGCTAACATGAATGCTATTTGTGGTTTGAGATGTATCCATGACTATGAAGCAATGGAAAGCCATCATCTCTCATAAGGCTACCTGGGCTGAGGAAAACTGTTTGAACGATCTCTGTTTCCAAATCTTACCTGGGTTTTTTGCACAAATATAGTCCAGCCAAGAACTCTGATTTCCTCCCTCCTTCCCCTTGAGGCTGCAGCTGGACCAGAGGGCTAAACCACAGAAGTGTCCAGGATTAGATGAGCACTTGACCAGGTATCACACAGACCTCTGGTATGCAGCTCCCTTCTCAAACCATTCTGAAAGGCGACATTTCAACATTTTTCCTATCAAAAGTTTCCACTCTATACCTGATCAAAATAAAAGTATGGATTTCAGTTAATCAGGCATCAGTGCAGAGTTACTCTTAGAAAGTGTTCATATTTAATGGCAGAGGGCTCTGAAAAGTACAGGCCTGGTGCTACATACATATATGGAAACCTCACCAGAGCATATTTCATGCAATGTACCTCATTGCATACCATTCAGAGTTTCACATATTTTGGAGAAGGTTCAATTAAATACCTAAACTTGGAGAATGTTCTTGACAGCAGTCCTCCTTCAAACCTTTTGATGTTTGCCCATGGCTAATTGAAGATACCTTGTATAAAAAATGGATGCCTGCATGACTATAATTTCCGTTAGCTGCTTTGATGGCACCCATTTTTTAAGTGTCACCTTTTATTAAAAATTGAAATCAGTTTCCCTAATAACAAGTAAAAGTTAAAAAACCAGCAATGCTGTATAGGAGGTATAGGAGGTAAAGTCTGACTGAAAGCCATCTCCACAGTTGCTGCGGGAAAAGGTGTCAAAAGCAGTAACAGAAAAAAAACAGCGAGGGGCCAGAGCTATCAAGAAAGTGTCTCTCTCCTTTCAGGCTTTAAAAGAGAACACATTTCAGAGTTTTTAAATACTCAATCATCCCCTATATCAATATGGAAGGGGATCAGTTGCCTCTTTCTCTAACTGGGGATGCTTTACAATTATTGACCCTCTCTAGGAAGATAAAAAAGTTGCCTCTTGTATAAAGCGGCTGTCTGATGTTTGGCGGGGCTGCCACCGTGCAGCTGGAGTGTCCAGCCTTGTGGAAAAATGTTACATCCAGCAGGTGGGAGGATCTGGAAAGAGAAAGGCCAGAAGGCTGACAGGGTCTTACCTCTACAGGCTTGCCTCACTTTATCATGTGAGAGACCATCTGCCAAAAGGTTCTTAGGTGGAAAACTCTACAGAGCCTCATCTGTGGGGAAATTGTCAGAAACAACATGGCCCTTGAATTGCTTAGTTACGCTGAGCCAGGGAAATTATCTAAATTATAGAAACAGCTCTAGGTACAGCAAACCCCTTTTTCTAACCAACCCCAGCAAATCACCAGGACACATTAAACCCAATTTCTAATTTAGATGGCTTTATAGCATGGTATCATGCTCTTTTCCCCAGATGCCTGAATACAATGTTTCAGTCCTTCCAACATCTGTTTCACAACATTCTCAAAGCCTCAAAGCTTCTCCTTAACAATTACACACATCACCCTCGTACCCATTTTCAGGATGAAAATACCAACCCCTGCCCTGTCCCTGTTGCCATCATCTACCGTTTCAAGAGTTCAGCGTAATTTTAGGGGCCTTGCTGCTTCCCTGGGAACTGGGATGCTGGTGCAACTTTTCTAAGAGGTGTACTAGCCAAATAGGGTGGTGGGTGAGGGGAGCTTGTCACATCACCTTCCTGCCCTTCTAGCCCCCAAAAAACGCAAACCCTGACAAGTGAAAGAGTCATAGGCTGGGTCAGCACTGCCTGTTACTGGCAGTGCTATTGATTTTGGCACTGAGGTTTACCAGCCCACAAGCACGTGCTGAGTCAGTGGCAGGACCCACCATCTGAGTCAGACTCTCATGCAGAAGCACATCAATTAAACAAACATCTCAATTATCAGCATCTGATAGGGCTACGCAGTGTCGGCAGATAGTCCTGGCTGCTTGTTTCCCATGTTGCACTAAGCATCAAAAGATCTTTGAAGCATGAAAGCCAGCCAGACTCCTCTGCCAGCCCAGGGTGTCTTGCACTGTTCCCTGATGCTGCCATGCAATGCACTCTCCCTCGTCCCTCCTCTCCTGCAAATGGTCCCTCACAGCTGGGTTTTCCAGCCATTGTGGGATCTTCATTTTTTTCACCTATCCTTGTCTGTGAGATGCTCAAAGCAAAGAATTTGTTTCCTTTGGTGAAGGGTTTAGTTTTTTTTTTTAAGGTTCTTAAAAAAAAAAAAAACCAACATAAAAACTTAGAGAGACATAAACATTTCTGACCCCGGTTAAAAGAAGAATAATTAAATTGCTTTTTCAGTTAAAAGTTAGCCTGCTTTTTGCACCACAAAGACCCACATCAGCCTTACTCCATCAAGGCAGAGAAGCCAATGCTTAGATTCTGATGTCAAAATCCACAAGCCATGACAACTCCTCGGGTAAAGCTCAGGGATTCTCTGGCCTGGGGAAACGTGCCCTGAAGGGTCTGAGCAGGGAGAAGTGCAGAGGTTCTGGGGTGGGATCTCAGCCCATGGCAGATATTTGGGACACTTTTTGCAATACAAAAAAAAAAAAANGCTTGTGAAACAGTTTTTTTAAAAAATATTTTTTTAATCCCAATTTTATGTACATCCATACATATATATGGATTTAAAATAACATTCTGACAGAAATAATAAGCACCCTGGATAATAATTTCTGATGAGCATTTCTGTAACTTTCTTAACTGCCTGAGTCTGTAAAATGGGGCTGAAAGAGAGCTTGCCTGTGAAAACTCTGATATTCTCTACTTTTGATCACAGTGGAAATAATCTAAGAGCAGATTTTTCAAGGAGAAATACATCGTTTCTTCTTCTGGGTGTCAAAAGGCCACAAGCTAATGAAAAAGAATGAAAAGGATACCATTACTATCTACTGCTTCTGCAACACTTTTCATCCAAGGATCTCAAAGCAAGGGGTGATGGATAGCCATTATTAACCCCACTTTACAGGGGAAATAACAAAGTCTTAGTAAGGTTAAGTAACTTGCCCAAAGTGATGTAGCAAGTCAGTGGCAAAAAAAATAAAGCCCTCACTCCTGGGTGGATTTATGAAGAGTTTGTCCAAGCTCCTTCAAAACTGCAAGAAGGAAGAGGCTGTGGAGAGATCCAGCCGTCAGTTTTGGGTGCTCAGAACAAGTCCCACAGAGGAGCCAGACAACCGCTTCAGACCTGGACCCCGTCACTGTAGATGCAGTGAAGGCAAAGCAAATGTCAGCCTTGCTGTTTTTAATTGTATTTATTAGCCTGTCAGAGGCCTCTGCCTGGGGCAGAGGCATTTTACAGAGAATAGGTTGCTGAAACTGAAGCAGAAGTGGCAAATCGCATAGGCTCCGTGGTTTCTGTCTATAAACCTTTCCTTTGGTTTCTGACTAATGCCCCACAGATTTCGGGTGAAATGCATTTTTAACTAGTATGTTTTAAATTATTTTCATGGTGAAATACTTTTGATGCAATGCAAGCTCTATCATTTCCCTCTGCAGGAACTGCAGGAGAGAAGTGCCAGTGCCAGGCACTCCATGTGTGGAACCCCTTCAGTGCTGGGGGCATCTTCCACTCCCTGTCAACAGATCACTGGCCACATTTATTCCACTGGATGGTGAACCCATTCCCTGGCCTGTGTTGCCCTCACAAACCAAGGTGGTCAGGTTTTGAAGCGATTTATTTGGACTGATTTGCATGGTTTTCCTCGGTAGCATTTTGCTCCAACTGCTTCTCTAAATAAGTTCCTTTTCATTCACAGTAATGCAATAGAGCACTTGATTTTCAGCAAGGAATGGTGTCACCACTTTGCCACTAATAAGGAAGGAAAAAAAATTCTTTCAATCAATCGGGGTCTATTTAACACATTAGCAATTTTCCTTCATTTTTCTGTCATCCTGCATTAACAGCTGTGGGGTCAAATCCAGCCCTGGTGTAATGCAAAGGAGTAACACTAGGAATGAGCTTTGCCTATTATCTATAATGTTGTTAAAAAGGTCTTGATGATAGATTTTTTAAGTTCTCGATTCTGAATACTAAATCAAGTCCTTTAAAAAGAGCACTTGAGTGGGATGCTACTAAAACAAATATGGTCTGGTATTTTACACTACATCTTTCTGTTTTGTTGCTCATTTCTGTGCAAATAAATAAGTTTCAGGAAGTCACTCTCTGCCTCAAGATTTGTTCTTGAGCAGCCTGTGGGTCATCCATCCTATGTGCTCTCCATGCAGCCTTCCATAGCCCTCCAAGAGCCAGCCCATAGGACATCCAACCAGACATAGGATGTCCTAGCCAAGGGTCTTCTTTCACAGGCCAGTTCCTCCCCAGCACACTCCCTGCTGCAGCTCACCAGCAACACCCTGTGACCTACAGACCCAGAAATTCCAGCTCAGCAGCTCCTTGCCACTTCTGTTTGATGTTCCAGTGGGCACCAAGTACCTCCATGGAGACATCACATTGCAGGGACAAAGTAAATGAGGTATCATGTTGTATCTGCTGCATTTTGCCCTTCAGATATAGGCTTTGCATTACTCCTGTGGTGCACCAGCCATGGTCAGTGCTCACATGCACTCTTGCTGGGAGGCTCTGGGGCTGCACCACCACCTCAACCTCACCTTTCTAGCACAGCTTTCCCTTTTACCACCCTCTGCTGGTGTCAGATTCCTCTTTCCCTCCTGCTTTGGGCTGAAGGTGCAGATGAGTGGTATGGATCCCCAGGAGCCTGCCTGGCCATGTCCCCCCACCACACAGTCCCTGCCATCACCTTGCACATGAACATGCCAGTGGCTCTACATTGCTCCAGAATACCCAAGGTGATAGTTGCTAACTCAAACTGTAGGTACAGCAAGCCCATGCCCATGGATCCCTACCTGCAGCCCACAGGGTGCACTGGTCTTCCTGATAGCTAGGGCACCTTGCAGAATGAAGCAAATTGAAGCTCTGACCCTCACAGTTAGCACAGTCTCAGAACATGTGTTCCCCCAGGGGGTATCCTGGCAGGCAGGGTGCAAAATGTGACCACCATAGCTGAGAGCTGAGTTTTGCTTTGAGCTGGGGACTAGCTCAGGAATGCACATGGCAAGTTTTGCCTGTTTTTCAGGGGGAAACTCTGAAAGTGTCTGAACTTTGCCTCATGTGGGCATCTAAATGTCACTACTGCTGGTGGCTGCTACTAAAAACAAGAGGGATTAGAGCTAAGCCTTCATAAAGTAGTGACTTTAGTGGGATTTCAGGCCTCCCCAAGAGCGGTCAGGTGTATGCAGATGTCTCAGATGCTGATGACATTCACACGGGCCAGGAGCAGTTTCCATAGCTTTTCTCACACTCCCAGCCATACGCTAGTCTGGTCCATCTCACTCTTTCCCCAATCCTTGAGTGTCAGCTTTTTCCAGTGAAAAAGCTGTTTCAAACCAGGGATACTACAAGTGTTGTCTGGAGAAGAAATAAACTGACCTTCTGAATCCACAAATAAATAGGAGTGAAAATGTCACATGCTGCTATTTTATCATCCATACTCCCCCCTGGCTTGTAACAGCAAAAACCATGTGAGGAAGTTCTCCTCCTGAGCAAGGGCAGGCTCTCACCCTGTGAAACATTGCTAAACTCTTAGATACCTTTTGGTCAGAAAAGAAAAAAGAAGGCTGAGGTGAATAACAGGAGCTCTTCCTTTGAGTGCTCATGTCCTGATCTTTCCATTCTTTGGAGAGTCACCCAACAGGATTAATACAGCAAACCTCAAATAGTTCAGGTGTTCAGATAAACCTTCAGCCAGCAAGGAATTACATTTATGGGAGATGTTTAGCGTATTGAGAAATCCTTAAGTACCTAAATGTGAATTTATTTGCTGGGAGTTCTTACAGTCTAACAACACCCAGAACAGTGCTAACACATCAGTACATATTTTCCTGAATCCAGCTGCCTAGGAAAAAAATAAATCCCTGCATACTAAATTGCATCCACAGTACATCCCAGGCTTATAACCACCAACCGTATCTCACCACAGGCAAACAGCGCGTCCCCGAGCCCACAGCCAAGTGGGGCCACACCACACACAGCACTGAGACTCCACACTTCCTCCCCACATCTCTGCAGGGGTGGCTGGCACTGGAGACCATCCTGGTCTTTCCCACCGGCCATGTCTTCCTATTTATGCCTAGCAGGACCCTGCCCTTACCTAGCGGCACCCAGCCCATGCAGCGAGACTGACATGTCATTCAAAACCATGGGATTTGGCAGGAGCTGCTGGCAGGCCCTGAGGTGGGCTCCCATTCCCCACCACCTTACCCAGACGCCAGCACCGTCCCACTCTCCATGGCCACCTGTGGTCTCTCCCTCTGGTGGGGGAGGATCAGGGAGCAGCTGGGATGTAAGGGGTTAAATCACAGCAGTTCTTCAACACAGCACAGAGAGGAAGCTCAAAAGGCAGCCATTTCTCTCCTCTCACTATTACCCAATATGCCCAGCTAAAAGTTGCGAGTTACAGAGTTATGCTCTCACTTCTGAAACCCGATTGTTAGGGTTTAGTGGGGAAAGAGGGAAGGCAGCATAAGTAATCAACATTTTTTCAGCATCTCCACGCAAGAGTTCACTGCAAAGCACAAGCTAATACATACATCTAGGGAACAGCAAGCCTGTATTTTATTTAAGGTCTGTTGGATATTTCAGGGAAGAAGATAAAAGATTGTGTTATTCTGCAGGTGCAGTTTCCTTGGGAAAGTATACCCAGACATATAACCCCAAGAATATTTATAGTTAGCATAACTCAAATGGTGTTGTGCATGCAGTTGGTTAGTCTAAAGTGGAGCATCATGCAGCTTGCATTAATGTTGGCAAAGGCACTTTATGGAGAAACAGACTTTATGCTTACAATTATCCCAGCCCAATATGGAGTGTCTCTGACTAGCAGAGAAGAACTGATCCCTGCCATAAGGAAGCCCAGCACTGTTACAGAGATGCCTAATGCCAGCTGCAACAAAGCAAACAGCAGCGGGAAACGGCAGCCACAACAAGTGCGGGATTCCTCCTCCTGGCCGGCTTTGGGATCCCCCTTGGTTTTCTTCTGCTTCTTCTTCTTCATCGCGGACTCCTGCGTCTTGCTGGAGCTGGTGCTTTTCTCTCCTTCGGGTGTCTTTCCTGTTTGGCTCTGGTTATTCAGGGACGTGCTGTGTTGGGGTTTCTTCTCCTCCTTCTTTCCCATGCCGATGAACTTTAGGTTTTTCACGTGCGTGTGTGTGTGCGTGCGCTGATGGGGGTGGGAGTTTTTTTGCCCCCCAAAGCTTTGCTTTGTGCTGGCTGAGTTGTTCCTGGTATTTGAATCAAGGAGGCTGAACAAATATGGAAAACATTTGGAGCAGATTGTCAGAGCTTCGAAATGCCACATATAGCCCAGAGAAGAGGGGGATTCAAGGGGGGTAGTGAACGGCCAACGTGCAGGCACCAACTCTGCACAGGGGCTGGGGGTGCACACACGGCTGGGCGTGCATGCCACCACAGCTACAGAGGTGTGAGCACACACCTTTGTGTGCGTGTGCATGGAGGAGCTGGATGGTCAGATAGCATGCAGAAAGCCTGCATTGCTAGGTGATGAATGGGAGGGAAGTCTGTCTTGCCAGGGAGCCGGGAGTGATCAAGTGCCTGTGTCTGTGTGCGCATCAAGCAGGCAGGTAGGAGCTCATCACGCCATGGCTCCCTGGGGATTACTGGCACGCAGAGCGTAACTCGGTGAACCCACGCAGCACCATGCACACAAAGGGCATGTTTCATATATTGGCTGAATCAGATTAAATAGGTGTATTTCAGTGGGAGGGAGCTGACTAGGTGTATGGAAAGTATGAAATTAACACAAATAAAAATTCAAATTAATATCCTGGGGAGCCAAAAGGAATCCTGTCTCTTCCCAAAAGTTACAAAAGCACAGCTAGGCATGTTTTATGGTGAGGCAAACAGGGACCAGCAATGAGGACTAGTGCTTCTGTGCAGGTACTCATGGAGCTGAACATCTGCTGAGTGAATTTCCCGGCCTGTAAGTTATCCATAGCAGGAAGATGGTTTATGCTACCTAAAAGAGAGAGGGATGTCTTATTGTGGGCATGTGGTCACTGCACTCTGTCCATACGTTGGCTCATGCTGGTCCATGGGGACAGCACACGAGCAGAAGTGGTGGGTTTTTTTTCCTGGAATGCTTTAAAATTTTTTGCTGGGTGCCCTGGCAAAATCTCTCAGACACTGGCAGGGCTCCCTGGGGCCTTGCCCCTCCATGGGGCTCCTCCGTGCTAGCAGGACTGGGGTCTGCAGAATTACATAAGGAATAAATATAGGCCTGCGAATAGGAGGGAACAAGAGGATGGGTGGGGCACCAGAGGCAATGCTGGCAGCTGCGAGGTCAGCTGGGCCTGCACGCGGTGCATGCATCCTCACCACGGAAAACCGTGGGAAGTGGGAGGCTGCTGCAATGCCTGTGCTTAGCTCACACCGGAGGAATTATTCAAAAGCTTAGGGGTAAGCAGGGGCTTATATGCTCTGCTGGCCCAGGGCCCGGGTGCGTACAGCCTGATGTATGGCCCTCCTAAGAGTAAGGAGCTGCATCGGGGGGAGCTGAACACTGAAACCCCTCCTCCATGCATGCAGCTCCGTGTCCCCGCTGTCACAGGGACGCTGTGACGACACATGGGCTTGTGCTGCTGCCCCACCAACATTGATGGGAGCAGCATAAAGGGGCTAGTCAACTCTGTCCCCACCATTTGGTTGTGTATTTTTTTGCTTTCCTTCCCACAGAGGAGTCAATTCAAGCAAATGACAGGAGTAAAGTGTTAGGAGGAGCAGGGCAGGTGGGAAGAAGCTGTCAGATGTTGGGGAAATCATCAGGCAAGCTGCCTTTGAATGCTGCAGATCAGTTCAGGAGGGAATAACCAAAATGTTGAAGCACTTGGAGAGGTTCTTGCACATGCTGAGATAGCATCAAGGAAATCTTTCCTTTGACATATTGGCAATAACTTCTGAGAAACTGCTCTATTTCCAGCTCTTTATGGCATTTAACCGCAATGAACTGTGTCTTCTGTATTAATAAATTATGATGTCACTTTGCCTTATTGGTTAAGCAATATCCTCTTTTGTTATTTATATTACTGAATGTATGAAAGAAAACTAGAAACAAAGTGATTTCAGCCACTTTCTGCACACATAACTCTCACGCTACATACATAGAGCAAGATTTAGATACCTTTTTCAAAAAAGGAAAAGAAACTAGAGGTGAAAAAAAAAAGAGAAAACCCTCTTCCCTAGTTGTGTTGTTAACTGTACTATGTAACGCCCTTACCAAGATGTTTTGTCACCATCATATATTTTTTAAAATATCCTTATGATAGTTTTCACTTACTGGTGTACCTTGCCTCTCCATCTCAAAGCCTCATGCAATTATATTTAAACCCTTCAAGAGGGATGGGGTGTTCAAGGAACATCACCAAGGCCAGATAGAGAAGCAGTGGCAAAGCTGAGAACCTATGTTTTACAGATGCCCAGTTAAACAACTACTTTAATAATAAAAGTTAAATGAAGTTCAGTTTTCTTTTCCTTTCTGCCTCTCCATTTCCCTAGTTCTATGCTACAGATCTCTACTGTGGTGTTTCCCCCAGTGATATCCCAGCTCTGTTTTTAGCACCTGGATTTGTACTGACAGCTACATTTATGATTGTTGTCTTCAAAAAGGGGCCAAAATCCACCTGCTTTATTCATGCTGACAGTCATGCTGGTTTCAGAAGGACTAATTGACTGAGGGGGATGAAAAGGATTTAACCCAAAGCCAATAAAATGAACAAGCACTGACCTTACCACCAATATCAGCCCTTGCTTATATCCTTGCCCAAGAATCTCTCTTAAAATAGGTGTCTAAATGTCTTGCACAGTAAGTATCTCAAAAATGAGGCCCACCCCATGGGAGGCAGGTTGAATATCTCCTACAGGGTATAGATGGGAAATACTCTTGGGTCCCAGCCTCCTGCAACCCCTTCGAAGATCCTGGTTTTATGGCTGGTGTCCAGAGTCCTTAATCTTCTGTATAGCAGCTAAAAGGCTTGGGTATGAAACTATGAAACATAGCCAACATAGACCAGAGTTTACCTTCTCACAGCCATTGGACGCAGAGTAGCTACACCACTTGGTTTTTCTAAGGAAACCTGTGACATAAGTTGCCATCAGCACCAATCACACTGAGACAGGGAACCCTCTCATAGGCTGGGTACAACATGCCTACTCAGGGAGGCATCATCCCCATGGTGAAGGGCAGCAGGACCTGGCCTGTCAGTAGTCACTTCCAGCCACCTTCTTTGCTGCTCCTGCTCTTCACATGGTTATTTGAGTAAACATAGTCATCAGATGAAGCTCACCTGCATTTATCAGGACAACTTTGGGACTTTGATGGATGCTAACCAGTTGCTAATAAAGACAATAACTTGTAATTAAAAAAAAAAAAGTACATGTTGCATACTTAAAATCACATATGCCATATCTAAACTCTGCAGCAATGTACAGAGAAAAATTAGGCATCAAATACACTGAAAAAATTGGGGATGTTGTTGTTTTGAAATTATTAAGCACTGCATACAAGAGTTTTTCCTTCTACTGTGGCTAGCTTTCCCTGCAAAATCAAACCTGCATTTCTTATATGTTGGGAAGTTTAATGGGGATAATGAAAAGAGGCAGATGCAGAATTGATCTTCCATAATTATTATCTGAACCAGATTGTATTTGCTGATTCTACTTGGCATTAACAATTGAGTGTAAAACAGCTGTGAAAGAATTCACAGCACTGGCGAGCAATGAGAAATTAAAATAATTATTTTTTTTAGAAACTGAAAGATTAAATGAGGACACTGAAATAACACTAAATTTTCTCAAGTAATACATCTTCTGGATGTCACTTGGATTTTTTCGGCAACACAAGAATAATCATTACCATTTTATGCCCAAAGGCCCTGATTAAGTATGTTCTTAAATTAAGCACATGCTTGAATACCCTTCCTGGATGAGGATGTTTTTTGATTCAAGCCCAGCTACCATCTCTCATATGGCACACAGTTGTAATTTCATGTCCTTTACACAAAATGAGTCACGTTGCACAGCTTTTCCACAGCCAGATACTGTCCTCTGTAAAGTTTCGCCTGTTCTTGTTCCTCTCTTTGCCAAAAGGCAGCACAAACCAGGTGATGATGACAAGTCAAACAGCACTCACAACGTCAGATGTAGAAATGGCAAAATCTGGGCTGCAGCTTTACAGTGACACAGTCTTTCCTATTTTCTCTCCTACCCCTGAGGACATACAATGTTGCATGGGACTCCAGAAACTTCGGGTTTTTCTCTACTGTAATTTTTACACTGGAAAGTGGGTTTGGTGTGGTGGAACCCATACAGACACACAGATGCATACTCCCACCTAATCACATTTGTACAGATTTCTTCAAGGCATCAGCAGTCTGGCTAAGTGCCAATTGCAGGGTTGCAGCACACAAAACAAAGGTTTGGACAGGGCTCAACACATTTCCCCAGGGAGCTCGGGGCATTTTCTCCCTTTGCCCCAAGCACAGGTCCACAAAAGGCTGCTGACCAAGCGATCCCCTCAGAGATGCCACCCTGATGGCTGGGGCCAGGAGGGAGCCAAATGTGCCACAGCTGCCCAAAGGGTCACCCACCCACCAAATCAGTTTGAGCTATGGTGAAGCCAAGATCCTGCCTCATCCTTGCTCCTTTTCTCCCTGCTTCCCTCACCCCATAGCAAGCCATGGACCACAGAGCTGGACTGAGCAGTGCCGACATACCATCAAGCACCCAAAGTTTAGCACAGCAGCAATCTGCTAAATAGCAGAGGGTTTTCCCTGAAAATAAATGACAAAAGATTCTCTCTGAAACCAGAGGTTTGAAATCAGCCACTGAGATTTGTGAAGACTGATGCTCATTGACAGTGGATAATAATAACATCTACCTCTTGAAAGCTCAATTACGTAAAAGACAAAGCCAATTGGAAATGGGTCTGACATACACAATTCAGGCTGGCTTCTGACATGGCCATTTTTAAAGTTTGGGTCATCTGGAGGTGAGGCTTGTTTTTGACAAACTCTTTTGAGGCCAGTTCACACTGGTTTGCGTGTCTGTAGGCTCTGCTGTGAGTGCTGGCCTGGACCAGATGACCTCCACTGGAACCATCCAACCCACTTTATTCTTTGTGAGTGCTCCATGTGCCCTTTTGGAATTACTAGGGATGAGATCAAGGTGTGAAAAAACTGCAGTTTAGCTAGATGGAGTGACAGACATGGAAAGAAGTAGAACAGGAGCTGTCTTATGTCATCTTACAGAGGCTGTGTATTTGACAACACACTTTACTCCCTCTGGCCATCATATCTGACCGCAAGGTAAATCCATGCAAACAAAAGAAATCAAGTCTTCTGTCAGATTAGAAAGAAATTGTGTCTTGCAGCCTCACAAAGACTGTACTACACCAATTTAAATTCCTAAATATTTGCCTTTGCTAAAGCCCTATTAGGCACTCTGTGCCTGGTGCTCCTAACCTCCAGCTGTGTTCCCTGAATCCAGATGGTAGCCCAAATATTTATAGGGTTCTCCTATAAAAAACTTACTAGTAGTTAAGCTGTCCATAATGATCTGACTGCTTCTGTCTCGCCTTCTACTCTTATAGCAGGTTTTTTGTGATGGAAGTCATATTTTATTATGTTCCTGCATGAGGCCTGGAGAGGGTTGTTAGGTGCTGACCGTCCCTCAAAACTGGGATGGAGCAGCAAGAGGCGAGAAGCTGCAATACTAAAAGGAAGTAAAGCTAACTGTTCCAGCTTGCTGTACACGTTACCATGCTCTGGCATGTATTTTATACCAGCCCGGAGTCCCTTGCATCTCACTGAGCAGAGTTGAGGAGTGTGAAAACAAGGGATGACTAGTTTGCAAACACTCTGCTTCCTTTCTAAAGCTGGTCCTCTTTCTTCAAAGTATGTTTGATTAGGATATCGTTGGTCAAAATACGTTAATGAGATGCTATGGCTATTAGACCTTTTCACCAGGTGATAATTATCATTTGGTTAAACAGGGGCAAATCCTCTTACTCATGTTCTTGCTGAGGATAATGATTAGGTCTGTTCTGTGTATGTGCTCTCGGGGATGCATACATACACACATATGCACGCATGCTGGCACATGCAGGGCTCAAGCTGCTGCTTTAGACAATACGCAGAAGTGGCAGGAAACCTGCCCATAGCTTTACACCAGGACACAGGCACTGTGGGCAGCAGAGGGAAGAGCAAGGGCTCCTGTTCTTTCTTTTCATTAATGAGAGAGTTAACATGAAGGAACTTGACCCCACAAGAGGAAGAAAGAAGCCTTTGTGGCAGCACTGCTGCAGCTACGTCTGTCATGCACACCCCAATATGAATCAGTCTTGTTAATAATTGTTTGACTGGTCCCATAACACAAATTGTTTTCATTTAAAGACACAGATTTCACCATTTCCAAGTAAAGGCAATGCTCAGGGCATCTGCTGCCTGCCACGGGGTAGTGTGTGTGCCCATGTCCCTGGCTGAATAGGCAACAAGGCTGAATTAGCCCAAAACTCTCCCTCTAGAAAAAAAAACAAAAAAAAAACCAAAAAAAACCAAAACAAAAAAAACCCCAAACCAAAACCAACCAAACCACCAGCCCCTCTGGGGTTTTTCTCCTGGAGCTGTGGCAGTTCAGTGGCAGCTCCACTGGGGGCACAGCCAACACAGCTGGCAGCAGCATCATCCTCACTGGCTGCTGATCTGCATTTGACCCTGAAGAAACTGCAGTTGCCTCTCCCCTGCCCCAACAAGTACTTGCAACCCATGGAGGGTAAGCAAGCAGAAGGGAAGCCCAACTAAGAGCTTTGGGCATCAGACTCTGGCTCACTCTGTACAGGGTGAGGACGGGATGAAAAAGAAAAGTAAGGCATGGCTCTCACTGTTCAGCTCTCCATTTCTTTCACATACCCCCAAACAGAGCTAGAAGCCCACAGAAAGTGGCAGAGTGGACTGCAAGAAATATTGCCAGGTGGAGAGATGATATTTAAAATCCATCTAAGCTCTGGCTTTGCTCAGCTCTGGCTGCGCAGGTGGGATTCACAAGTGGGATGGAGCGACCAGTTGGCACAGGAGGTGGCCAGCTCTCCTTCATAGCAGCAGGTGCCAAACATTGTCCTGTGCAGTCAGTGCTTTGCTATGAAACTAGAAAGGCCTTTTTTTTTTCAAGAAGCACATGAAAAAAAAGTGCTTCTGAGTTGGTGTAACGCTACTGGCAGCTCTAATAAGGTGCTCTCTCCAAAGATCCAGGACAAAGTTTGTGGTGTGTACGCATATGCATCTCATTTTTCAGACTTTCTGGCATTTACAGACACTTGGGGCTTTGTTTCTGCAGCTGGCTCAAGGTCTCATGCCGGCACCTGGACAGTCTCACTGCATTGCTCACTGCTCCAGCCATACTTCAAGGTCTGATGTACTTACAGGCACTGCTGTTGCCTCGAAGTACAGAATCACAGAATCACAGAGTATCAGGGATGGGGAGGGACCTTGCAAGATCATCTAGTCCAATCCCCCTGCTGGAGCAGGAACACCTAGATCAGGTTGAATACATATTTGGGTCCTCTGGAAGGCACCAACTGGAATTTTCTGAAGAGCTCTTAGTCTTTCAAAAGCAAGCAGTTGTGACTTTACTCCAACCAGGGCCCACCGTAAGTGGTGGCTTTTCTCGGAGTCACCTTTGGAGCCCTGAAGCACCTGAGCACTGGAGCTGATGTCTTCAGCCCAAATGAAGTTTGTTGCTGACCTTGGGTTGGCCAAGATTTGCCCCTTCTCTTAGTGGGTTTGAAAACAGAGCCCTTGATCCTCCCTGGAGACTGGAGACCTGAGTATATCAGGGTTTATTTCTTCCAGTCTCCTCCTGAGTTTGTGTTAGCAACTGTAGAGGTGACTGGGCCATAATCTTCTGCCTCACAAAGAGCTGATTACTCACAGAAATCAGTATCCCTATTTTTCCTGAATTGCTGTGTTGCTGTAAACTCTCTATAAATCATCTCCGTAAAAGACCAAAGCTGCCTGCTCTTTATCTGAGGCAAAACAGAGGCCTGAGGCTCAGGCCAGAGCTGTGTGACAGCTGACTTGAGACTCTTGACATCTGCCCACCTCTCTCCTGAAACAGCCACCTGGCCCTTGAGGCCCACTTCCCCTCTCCTTGGACTTGTTTTCCCTCTGATCAGAAGTAACAACATGGCTTTGTGTCCTCCATTTGCTCAGGTGACCTTTTATGTGAAAGGGTTCTTGAGGACATGGGGCTTTCTGCACTGCCAGAATTACTGCATGTGCTCCACCAGATGTTGAAGAATATTCCCTCCCATCCAAAGTTACCCTGAGTATTATGTTTTCTTGGCTTAGCATTGTTATGAAATGTCAGTGCCTCACAACTTCTCTGACTCTCTTTTGCAATGTCCCCAAGGGAATGAAACCACTTTTAAAGCACTGGTTGGGTCCAGCAAACCCTACAGACTTGCATCATCTTCCCTTTTGGAAGAACCTCAACCATCTCTGCAAGACAGGTGAGACGTATCTGGATGGGAGATGAAGCAAGACATGCAGAAAGCCAATCTGGAAGGCAGTTGCTAGTGGAATTGTCTGAGGGCTGCCTGGGGACTGTTTTTAGTTAGTATTTGCCTGTCGCACAAAAGAGGGAGGACTGCAGCGTGAAATTTCCTGATGACACAGGCATGCAAGTGCTTGTCAATACACAAGAGGCCCCAGCCTATCAAACAGGAAGAACTGTGTGACCTTGAAGATGGGAACAATGGGAATAGGATGAAATTCAGTTGTGCCAAATGTAAGGTTTGGCACGTAAGGCTGAAGTGTCAGAGGGTCTGGGAAAACAAAAAATCTCAAGCGCCTTGGCTGACCACAGGATTACTATGAAACGGCAGCATAGCACAGCCATTGAAAAAGGTAAATGTGACCAAGGCCGTATCAGGTATTTCCAACATGAAGAGTATTAATGATGGAGAACAAGTCCTGATGGACCCTGTGAGGAGGCTGCATACAGTTTTATTCACCTCTTTTTGAGAAAGATGAATTGCAACTAGAGCAAGCATAACTAAGTGCTGGTAGGGTGCTTGGTGGGGGGCTGGAGACCCTACTTAACAACAGGAAACTGAAAGGGATTGCCTTGTTCGGCCTAACAACATAAAAGGTTAGGGAGGACACGATTGGTCTATAAATATCTTGTGTTAAACTTAAAACAATGTTGGCACAAGGACAAATGGATACAAATGGCCATGAGCACATTTAGCCTGGAAACTAGAGGAAGGTTTCTAACCATTGGAGCAATGAGGCTGGGGAACAGCAACAAACATTGTTTGCTGAAAGACACTGCGCTATCAATTTTTGAATTGCACCATTTGACATGGTTGCTTGAGATGATTCAGTGATGCAGGAGGTGCCTTCCCTTCTAAATCCCCATTGTGGGCAAGCTTTTAGCTCCTGGCTCTCGAATTCAGCCACAGAAGGAGGCAACACTATCGGTCCCCCACATAGCTGCTTTAGGACCTGGCGTAATCTAACTTCTAATTTGTTAGTAGCAATTATTTCAATTTTATGTATTTCTCACGGAATAAACTGGAGACTTACATCAGTAACCAAGTTGGGGGTTTTGTTGCTTGTTGGTGTTTTTTTGTAGTTAATACTTTGTACTTATATAGCATCTTTCATCTTTCAAAGTGCTTTGCATACATTAATTATTTAATTTTCTCCGTACCCCCTTTGATCTAGACAAGCATTATGATGCTCAGTTTACAAAAGGGAAAGCAAATGTAGAAGAACAAATCCTTGCTGCTAGGCTCATCCCATCAGGATTGATGCAGATTCGTGGCCCTAAAAGGCAAGGAAAGGTTACCTGATGGGCACAGGGTCAACAAGCGGTCCAGCAGTGGAGCCAGGGTGGTAACTCTACTCACTACTCTCTTGTTGTGATGAGGGAGACAGAAGGGGGATGGCAGGAAGGGCTGTGTGCAGGGTCAGGAGTAGGATGCTGGATGTACAGCAGACGACCAGAAATGTGTCCTGTGCTCCCGAGATAGACACAGAATTTAGTTTAATCAAAGCATGTAGAACAAAGCTATCACAATGGCTAGGTGACTAAGACCAAGTACCAGGAGTAAATGCAAATACTTAAAAGTAGCAAATGAGTAAGAGCTGACATTGATCTGTGTAGACATGCGTTCAGTGAAAGGATGTGATCTTGCCTTTCTGTTAAAAAAAAAAAAAAAAGGTGATGTATTTTTGATTGTTCTTGCATTGAATGTTTACATCGTTTTTCAGAGAGACTTTTGGAGGCTGATTCGGAGATTTTATTACTTAATAACTGAGCAGTTTTTCTTGCAGGTTCAAATAGAGATGTTATTTGTGTGTTTGGGTTGCTGTGATGATGTGAGGATGCTGCAAATGCACTCTGCCTTATTCCAAACAGGTGGCTTGCATTCCCCCTCTCTTTTTCATCCCTTTTAAAGGACATTTTTGTCTTACAGAGGCAAGCAGTGTGGTCTGGAAGCAGAGAAGGAACCTGATAAACAACACTCTTGGGGTCTTGCACTCATTCTGCTAGAGGTTTGGAGTCTGATGTTGCACAGAGATAGTAGTTTCATATTAGTGGCCAGTGCCCAGAGTGGGAGTTAAAACTCATTTTCAGGCCAAGAGAATGCCATTTAGCACTAGCTCGCTGCTCAGCCTTACAGGACAACAGTGTTGTTTGTAAGGCAAAGACAGCTCTGTGCATCCTCCTCCTGGAGAGCAAACACCACTTGTGCCTAGAGCAGCTTCAGCGCTCCTCCGGGTCGGTCAGCGCTATAACATAATTGCCTTTTGTGGGGAAGAAAATGAGGAAAGGGTCTGAATTTGGCCATATTTATCCTGCAGTATTTTTTTTTCCTTTTACTGCTAGCATTAATTCCTAGAGAAGTAAAATTATTAAGGTTTTTTAATTTCATGGTCATTTTGATATGCTAAATGATGCCAGGAGAGTCAGCAGGAAATTAACAGAGTTCAAATCTTCATGGAACATGGAAATTGCAGTTAAAATATTGCTGCTAAGTATTAGTAATTAGCAAAAAATATTTTAAATTGTAGCATTTTAATTAGCTGCAAACGCTGCTCACTTTGCGTCAGTATTACCCACCAAGTTGACTACACCTAAGACAGTTAAGCTCCTCACCTACACAAATCCCTTGGGCATCTGTAGGTAATAACTATGAGACCCATGGGGTTGTACACTAAATTAAAGGAAAATTGTATTAATGGAACAATACTGAAAGCATAATGTTCTAACAAGCACGGAAGAGTCGAAGATGCAATTGCTGCAACTGTGTTGTTGTGTCAATCCCTCCACCCTGAGTTCCTCTGCGTTTTTTACTATTCATTTCTTATTATCCATTCCTGAGGATCCATGTTAAAAGAGGACCCTTGTCTATCTTGTTCTAGCTTATCCTAGCTCACTGCATCTATGGGCTTTCCCAATATTTGGTAATGGTCCTTAATTCCAGACAATCTTGTTCTGCAGTGATGAACTTGTCCCTCAGGAAGGCTCCATCTTCTCTCCAGGCCCTTTCTCTTTCTGTAAAAAGTCACACAGTGTGAGAAGAGCAAATCAACAGACTTCAGCCCCCAGCCTGATGAGGTGTGCAGGGCACTAGCTATTTAGGAAGAGGCAGAGCCTGCCCAGATGATGACAGAAAATGAGAGACAGCTCATGCTAGGACAAATGCAGTCTGCCACACAGAGTAGTGGAGGACTGAGATACCTCAAAGTTCAGCCAAGCACAGCCACGGGATCTATGGACTGTCTGAAGGAACAGGCTGGGTACATTCACATTTGGAAAACTTGCAAACAGGGACCTGGAGGAAGAGGAGCTGGGGTACAGTGGGGCATGGGAGCACCTTTCCTCTGTCTCTGTGACATTGTGATGTGGGACATCAACATAAGATTGTTCAACAGCCTGAGAAGGTGTCCCTAGAAAGACCATGAGCTGCTTATATTGCTGTTTTAAAATGAGAAACTGAGGCACAGAGCAATTGACTTCTATAAACTTAGGTTCTCTTGAGGACTCTTGGTAGCAGATCTACCAGAGTATTTAGGTGCTTACCTCCAAGTAATATCAATGGGATGTGCATCCCTAAAGATGCCCGATGAGCTGGGTCAAGGCCTGTTCAAGGACATAGGGGCAGTGAGCAGCACAGCAAGGAGTTGTACTCTTGCCATTTGAGCCCAGACGAGTATCATTCATGCCCTCATATGTATGTCCTCTGTTTGTAGAGGAATTAATAGATGTATATTATAAATACTGTGCTGAAGGAAATGTAAGCTTCAGTTGCCTGCTCATGTAGCACTGTCACTATGAAAATGCTTGGATGTATTTCTTTTATAAATATCAGTTGACATAGGTACTGGTACAGGCAACGATAGGATGACAGAGAGAGACAATTATGATGGGCTCAGTTCATGTGGCTGAAAACACACTGACCATCCTGTGCCATCCCATGAATCAGGGCATCTCAGAGTTGAGCCCCATCTGTGCCAGCCTGCAGGTTCACAGGCATCCAGATAAAAGTTGGTGGGCTAATGGCAAAAGCTGAGTCTCTGTCCTAAACATCTCTTTCATGTCATTGCTGCACAAGGTGCAAGGAAGACTGTTGCTTTTATGCTGCACAGCAGCAGTAACATTTGTGAAATCTCAACTGATTTTAAACACTTCTAGTTCAAGCTATATTGAAAAAAAACCAACAAAAGGTTGGGGACTATCAATACACCGTAACTAAAACTACATGAAACTTTAGATGGGAAGGTCAGCTGTGTGTGATGAAGGAAGTAGGAATAGATACCTCTTTTGAACCAGCCTTGGAAAGTGAATGGAATTTGCACAGGTCAGTTTAATCCTGGCACTTCTAAAATCTCTCAATATTTTACTGTGTCTGTAATAATTTTTAACACAACTTTCTGGATGCAATTTTTCGAGTCACAGACAGAAATTCTGTGGCCGCACACCGTGCTGACAGTCCCATGGCTGTAGAACCAAAAGGCACCAGGCAGAGGTCTGACAACTCAGACAACATGGGGACTGGCAGCAGCAGGAAGGTGCTGCAGCCAAGCAGGAAGTGGTTGGGGGCATGGAGGCTTTCCTGGGTGGGCAGCAATGGAAAGACCCATGGCAAAGCCTTGGCACAATTGAATTTGTTGGCAACATTGTCAAATTTCAAATCCCTGCTCCAAAGCAGGGTCTTGCTCAAGTGTTTGGTGAAAAGGTCACCAGAAGTGCTTTGCGTTGTGCAAAACAGCTTCTTCTGCCCCTGCTTCTTGTGCTTGGTGCCAGGCATTGGCCAAGCCCATTTGGCTGGATCTTTCCCTCAAAGAAGTCAGAAGCAGCCATACAGCATGGAATTATCACCTCAAAATGTCTGGGAAAGCTTTAGCGGACTGAAAATGGGATTGTATAATGGGATGTCTTAAACAACTTGAAAAGCAAGCATCCCTACCAGCACTGCCTATAGTGCAACTGACTGTATAAGGCGTATAAATGCCATTTTTTTAGTGTTGTTTTCCAGCTGTGGTGTGCTCACCCAGCCTCAAAATAATGTCAGCGGTATCTCTGACTGTCATCCGCCTACTGCCAGAACAGGTCACTTTACATGGGCACAGTCACGGGGAGTTGTGCCCTTGGACATCCGCTACTCTGGGAGTATCAAACCTTGCCCTTAAACTACAAGGCAAAAGGAAAAACAACCTTTTATCTCATGCATCCAAAGCAGCCTAAATGGATAACAAGAGGATCTCCTCTGCAGTGGCAGTGGTGTTTTCTGGCAGCTCCCTGCTAGCTTTGCATCTTGTCTAGAGCCCAGGAAATCTCCTGTGGGCAGTGACAGTGCTAAGCTGAACTAGGGACACTTGAATTGCTTTTGGTCTCACAGGCACCTTCAAAGGGATGCTGCCAACTAAATCCTCATTGCTCTTGGCATGCCACAGTACCATATCGGTGCTAGATATTTTTGGTGTTTTTTTTTTTTTTGTCTCTCCAATAGCTGTAATTGCTCTTAAAATCCCTACACTGGATCCTCTTTTTACACTTGTTTTACCAGCCTCCGCTCAGGCCCACAACCAGGGATTCTTGGGCTACATTTTTCTACTGCAAAATGAGGTCTCCGGTGCAGGCGAGGCCCTGCACAGCAGTCTTAGCAGTCCTGGGATGGGCAGGTCAGTGACCTCAGCAGCATGGTGAAGGTGAGAGGGGAGGCCTGGTCTTGCCAGTGTGAACTAGAAGTTGCAGGAAGAAGCTGCCAGACCCTGGCTGAAGTCCTTGCTGGTAGGTCTTGGCCCAGATCAGGGTAACAAGAGCAAATCTTATTAGTAACTTGTCTGAGACAGTTCACAATTCCAGTATGGTTGTATCTATAGTGTGAGTCCCTGTACCTGGACCTCAAAATAATTCATACATCTGCAGTCCTGGTAAGCCACCAGTTGGAGAAGGATACACAGAAGGGCAGGCAGTTTTGTGCCTCAAGGACCAAGGAGACTCCAGCCCAAGATGATGGGAAAGCTCTTGTGCAAAAGTGGAACAAGGGGTGAAAGGGAATATTAATAAAGGTGGTACTGACTGATATAGACGGCAAAGAACAAAGCCCAAGGCAGGCCAGTGCAAAAAAGTCCAGATTATTGTTCAGTAGAAGAGAACAGGAATGCTTTAGTTGACTTAAAAAATGAGCAGTGAATGGCTGGAGGAATAGGGATGTGTTCGGCAGTGCATTGCAAGACTGGGATTTGCTGACAGAGGAGATTGCCGAGACAAAGAGTTCAGGAGATCTGAAAAAAACGCATGGGCATTTATAAAGGTTGTGGATATCTCCAGGGTTACTTCATTTTAGATAATCATGCAGAAGGGATATAAACCAGAGCTCTTCAAGGGACATGCCAAGTGATAAATGCCTGGGGTTAGAAAAATGTTTTCCTATAGGCAAGTTATAATTGGTCATTCTGGCATTTCTCATTCTGGCTTTACAGCGCTTGGCAATTGGGTACGTTCAGAAACAAGAGAGGGGAGTAGATGAGCTGGGAGACAGGTCCAAGGAAGCAATCCCTCTGCTCCTGTGTCTTGCTGTGTGAGAAAGCATGTAAGGAATTCTAATTCCCTTTGGACATGTGACCCAAATTGCAGTGGGAATTTGCATTCCTGGTGCCTGCTTCCATTTCACATCTTCCCCCCCCCCTCCACCCAGTAACACCTGCAAGAGGGTTTATTACCCTCACTGAGAGTGAAAGCACTACAATCTTTTCAAAGAATTTAAGAAGAGTATCTACAAAGGAAACAGAAAGTAAAATGGAAATATGTCAATGCAATGTAAAATCTTACCCCAAAATCAACTGTCACTTTAAAATCTGATATTAAGTTTCTCAAATCACAGCCCTTAATCAGGAATAATACTTGAAGAGGAACAAAAAGAATTTATGATGAAAAATCAGGACAGTTGAGCGCTAGGCTCAGTGGGACTAACTGTATGACGATATGGATAAGAATGATAATTGCATTAGCTTAGCCTGAAATGACTGGCCAGAGCTGGTTTTTTTTGGTCAGCTAGATTTTTGTAACATCTTCATTTACTTTTTAAGCAAACTGGGAACGAGAATTACAAATAGATTAGGACATGTCTATCTATTTTTTTAAGGAGACAGGGCATTTCAGAAAGTCAACTTAATATTGGCTTAGAGCTCTTTGAAATGCACAGGCCCATATGGGTTAAACCAAGGGCCCCTTACGAGTCCTTTTACAGGAGAAGGTGATGAAAGTTAGAGGATCCAAACCCACGACTCTCCCATTTTATTCCATGCATTGTAGTCCGACTTCAGCCCCCAGTCAGACCCTCCCCGTAGTCACAGTCTCACCTAATGCAATTTTTACGTCTTATTTACCTTTTTTAAAATTGGGATAACTTCAAACAGGCACTCATCTTCTGCCCTTTACAAACAACTTAGAAAGATACCTCTACCTAACCTATATTTTCTGCAATAGGAAACTTTGTTAATTTCCCAGCTCAACAGCCAAATTCTGGTGCAAATTCAAGCCCAGTCCTGGGGCCGGCTACCAGCCCCGTGCAGACAGGATCTCCTGTAGCACCCAAGGAACTGCTGGGGGTTCCCAAACCAGTGCATTCCCAAACCAGTGCACTATGGGAGCAACCCAGTGTACTCTGGGATTAAAACAGAGCACTCCCAAACTAGTGCACTGCAGAATCATAGGCAAGGGAAGTGGCAGATGCTTCAGATAGGGAAGAGAAGGAGGACGTTCCTCCACAGCCCATACCTGGGCCACTGGTCTCATTGGCGAGCATTGACTTGATGGAGTGGGAATTTGCCCTTGGCAAAACCAGGAGCCCAAAGAGTGTAGCATGACCAATGCATGGGGAAATGTGAACAACAACAAAAACAGCTGACCATGGCTGAGCTGTTGCCATCCCATGTGTACCATCAAATACGTGGCAGTGTAACAGCTCTCGGTGCTATGCAGAGGGCGAGAAGGTCTGTAAGACCTTTCAGCACATGAGGCAGGGAGCCCCATGGCACAAGCAGTACTAGCAGGTGGCAGAGACAGGGGCTTGATCAGACCCAGGGGCAAACCCATCCGGGCCTGATGTCTCTCTACAATGGGGAACAAGTTACTTTCACCAGTTCTCCACAGAATAACCAGGACGAAAATAGCCATGCCTCTACGCCTTCTCCTTCAGCAGAGAACTGGACAGCTTCAAAGCCCTAATCTGGCAGGCAGCACAACTCTCCAGTAGCCACCTACAGCAGAAGCATCGAATGGCTGCTGCTAGCTTGGTGTGGATGCACTCAGGATACCTGTGTTGAGTACCCTGGCCCCTGCACAAGATGCTGGTGGGTCTGCAAGGCTGACAAACAACTAGAAAGCTGGTTTCTGCCATCACCCAGGCTGCCTTCACCACCGCTGTGACCCAGCCAGCACACACAGCTTTGATTGCAACACAGCCAGCCTCTGTCAGTGGCTGCTTTTATTCGTCTTCCTCAAAGGCTTAAATAAACAAGAAACAGGTTAAAAACAAGCTCTTGGCCCTGGTCTCTTCCTGAGCTGGCTGTTCCATGATGACTTCCTGCCCTGCGCGCAAGCTTCCCCCTCCAGAGGAAAGAGGCACCGTCCTGCAGCTGCCTTGAATGGGAAATAAGGCCGCATGCCTGGCTTTGATATCGATGCCAGGCTATCGAAGCATCTTTCTCCACATCACCCTCGGTGCTCTCTGTGTTGAGAGGGAACTTGAGGGTGCTGCTGGGAGCTGGGAGAGGTTTGTCTTCCCAGGGCACAAGGACGCAGGGGTACTCTGCCTCAGCTGGGCACTGGCTCAGGGGCCATTTCCTGAGGCATGAACCCCATGCACCTCTCCAAAGCCTTTGCCCGAGGCTGAGGGCGTGGAATTTTATTTCACTTACAATCTATCACAAACATAGAAACAACCTTGGAGAGGCCTATCGGCTCAAGAGCTCTTGCTTTCAAGAGCTGCGGCGCAAGAAGCACTCGAGTAAAGCTCCTCCGGTCATTTAGATGAAGGGACATCAGGAGCTTGTCTCATTCACCCCTAACCTGAGGTCACCATCTGATGGCTGGGCAAGGCTCCTGAGGGTTTCGAAATGCTTCACGTGCATGAACTTGCCTCAAAGCACCTTTGCAATCGATGTTTTCTATTCTTGCCATTTGAAACTTTCAGAAACAGATAAAAAGATGCCAAGGTACACAACGAGACACTGCTAGGCAGCGTGCATTTTTTTCCTGCCCCAGCTCCGTGCTTTCTCAACAAGGCCCAAATGTTTTTCTTAGCAGAGCATTTGAGGTTTATTAAATAGAAATAAAAAGCTTTATTTCCATCAGACTACTGCTAAATTGTGCCACTACATATTGTTGGCAATATGTTCCCGACTTGTGCTTTAAAGTCTTATAGAATCTATAAGTTATGTGACATTTTCCATTTAAATTAAAATAGATCAAGTTAAACTCAAGGGAAGCTGATAGCTACACTTTCACTTTATTTCACACTATTTCCTCTTTATGACCAATGTTACCATAATAATCACAACTTTGATTCTAGATCTGTAAGGGCACCATGTTACATGCAGGACCAGGCTGGTAACTGCCACCAACTCTCAGAATGCCAGGGTTTCAGCTGACAGACAGTGGCATAAGCTGGGTGATTAATGTCAACATGACATCTAGGGGTCTTTCTCTTCCCTTTGCTGTGAAAGTATCCACTTCTCAGCAGGCCTGAATTCTACAGGCATGGAGATACGGATCTGAAATTTGCCTGATTCTGGCATCCATTGCTGGTGCAAGTAGGACCTCATGGACTTTGACACATTGAGATATATCCAAGTGCTTTGAGAGACTCTTCCAGTGGACAGCCCCAGAAAGGAGGCTAAAAACACAGCCATTGGGGATAGTGTTCCTGGGAGTGCATGGACTGGTGCCACTTCAGTCTGTTTTGGCCCCATAGAAGCAAACACAAATTATAATATTCATCTGCAAAATGGGAAGTAATAAAAAAATCCAGGCTTTCTTGCCTCCTTCACTTTTAGGTTTATGGGGCTGGGGAATGGGGACGTGGGACGTGGTAGCAGTTCTGCTTGCCTGACTGCTTGCCCAGCTGAGCTCCCACCACCTCAGCTCAGCTCACGGGGCAGGTACAGGTATTTGTACCTCACAGTACCCCTACTTTTCAGGGAGCACTGTTTTGGTCAAAGCCTTATGGGCTTCCTTGAGAATCCACACGCTGGGGATTTTAAAAAGGGGCTTGTGGCTGTACGGCAAAGCCCACAAGCGAGACTACCCTTGCCTGGACCACTCTGCAGAGCTCTGTGAACTGAATTTTGGCCATGGATGTTTTAGAAAAGTCACAAAGTAAAGTTCAAGGAAAATAGTGAAATGGCTGCATGCCTTCCTCTCCTTGGGGCAGAGGAGATTTGCAGGGACCTGCTGCCCACCCTGCTCTCAGTGTAAGGAGGTATGATGAGCATCGCCCACTGCTTTGCCTGGCTTGGACATTATACCTCAATTGCTCACTTCCAGGAGTCCTGCACCCCCCTGACCTATTGCTTCCTCCTCACACCTTGTTCAGTACAGTAAAGGAAGTAAAGGACAATATCACAAAACACTGACCTTTCCATACTATGGACCTTTTCCAACACTGATATAAATTAATGAGCTTTAATGGGTTATGTGCCAAAGCATGGCCTTAGGTTTGGTGATTTAATTCTCCACTCTTTGCCAAGGCCACCAGCAGGGATGGCAGGTTTGTTTTTGGGGCCTGGGATGTAAGGTATTTTTATGAAAAGATGATTTAGACCTTCATGATTGTGGGGTGGGTGCATGTGTGTGGGGGGGAATGATGCAACTGAAACCTCAGCAATGTCTGCCTGGGAGCAGGGAGTACTCAGCAATCATGCTGAGATGCACAGGCTGTCTGCCACCTTTTAGCAGGACACCAACACTGAGCCAAGCTGCCAGAGACAGTGGGTGCCAGCCTGCCGCAGAAGTGGGCTGTGTGGGTGGCAAAAAGTGTGTCCCCATCCTGCCGATGCATCCTGGGCTGTCTTTCTGGTGCCCCCTCCTGCTCCTCCCCAACCAGGGAGGGCTCCTGCCCACCAGTGCGAGGGTCCCTGCTGCTCCTCAGGGAAAATCACTGTCCCTGGGGAAGACCCAAGGTCACTGCCACCGTTGCCTATGCCTGCTGTCAACATGGGGGATCGGGACCCAGTGTGGCCTGGGTGGGCAGGGGCTCATTGTCAGGATGTGCCTCAGGCCCGGCAACTTTGCCCAGCCCTGCCTTCTCACCACAAAAAGAAAACATTTGCCCAGACACAGCCTGGCCCCCTTGCCACGTTGAAAGTCTGGCTGCCAACAGCTTAAAGGGGGTCATGCAATACCTCCCCAGCAGGACACAGAGGACAAGACTGGGAGACGAGTTAAATGAGGTTGTTTTTTTTACAGCCTTGCTGAAATCCGTCCTCATAAAAGGGAGCTGTCTGGAAACCTGCTCATCCAAGGGGTGGAGAGCCTCCCTGTGAAGAAGAGAGGCTTGCCAGGCCTGACACCCCCACTGCTTGTATGCAGTCAGGCAGAGCCGGTGCTCAAGCCCAGGATGTGGCAGCAGCAGTCTGGTAAGAACAAAGGGGAGATGAGTAAAGCTGCAGGCAAGTGACCCCTGCCAAGCAGGATTCACAAGAGCTTCAGAGCCCTGTGCACTGTGGATTAGCTCCCCATAGCATTGCACAGTCCAGGGAGCATTGCCAGCACAGGTGACCATCCCTGCCACCTGGTCCAGGAGTAAAGGGCACCCCAGAAGGAGCAAGGAGTTCAGGCACAATGGTTGAGGGGGTATTTCCCAGTTGGTACAAAGTCCAGAGGCATCCTGGGTACTTCCTGACAAGCTAGTATGGATCTAAAGGCTGTCTTATCCTTCCCTTCGGGACAACAAGTTTTTATTGATCATCAAATGGTCCTGTCCTTTTTCTTCAGTGTCTGTGCTGAGCTCTATACTGTCCCGCTTGTAGTCTGAGGCTTGACTGCAGTTGGTATTGTACCCATCCTAGGCCAATTGTCCAGTGCTATATGTTTATTTACACAATGCAGAGGGCTTCTCCTTGCTTGCATTCTCCAGGTAAATCTGGGGTGGTGACAGAAGCACACAGACACCAATAGATCTCCTAATTTCTCCCCTGTGTTTCTAGCTGAAAAGCTCAACACTTCCAGACTTGAATGCCCTTATGCACCCTTGTTATGTAGCAATAGGACAAGCAGGAAGGCCTGAGAACAATTTTAAGCAGAAGGTCTACGATGAAATAGATAGACAAAACACTATTCTGTCCAAATGCAAGAATGTGGGTTTTTGAAGATTATGCCAGCCCTGAGGAGAAACTTATTATTAATTTAGAGGCTCTGTCAGTGGAGTCTTCATTCATAAAATCCCCCAAGTCTTCCCTGAACGCAGAAGAACTTGTACGACAGGAGCCTGGGTCTTTGTTCAGAGCCAGCCTTCTTTCTTCAAGTAGTTCTTGTACCCAAAAAACCCTCACTGGGCTTTTTCTCTGCCTTCTCTTTCAGCTTCTCTGCACTCACCTGTCTGCAGCCAAGTGTCTCAGATGGGGCAGTTACTATTTCAGAGAGGAGGAAGACTGTCCTCCCTGTCCTGCACCCTTAGCTGTCGGAGGACTCAGCCTCCCTCCCACACCTGCCGTCTCAACTACCTTGTTTATCCTGAAGGAGCTCAAAATGACAAGGCTCTAATAAATCCACCACGCAGAGAAAGAAGGAAAATAATTTAAGAAGTGATGAATGACACATTCTTACCTACCTGTAATTACGCAGTACGCCTCAGTAAGGTATTTTCCTATTACTAATCCAAAATTTTATCGTAGTTTTCTGCTTTGTGATTCCCTTTCAGGCAGCCGCTCACAGAGTGCTCTTGAGTGCTCTTGAGGTGCATTCTGTGTGGCAGCAGCCTGCCTGCCAACCTCTGCCCATTTGGTGCCAGTGTGGATGAATGGGATTTGTGCTTCACCTTCTCCAGCCTCAACTTTTCACATTGGCAGTGAGGGAAGTACAGAGGAAGAGTGAAACCCTAAAGTTTTGTTTCCTCAGCTTGTTTTTCCCTAGTATATTTTCTGATGGGCCTTTGTGACAGCATGGGATTTTGTTTCAGGACCCCACTGTATGCTGTATGCCACCATAAATATCAGTACTGTATGCCCTTATACAGCAAGTTCTAACGCATTGCTCTATATCCTTTTGATTCTCACTCTGTTTTTTCTAAGACTGTAAAATATTCCAGATTTCCACTTAGCAAACAAACAAACCAACCAACCAACCAACCACCCAACCAAAAAACAAACAACAACAACAAAAAAAGAACATGTGCTTCTATGCATGATACAAAACTCTTTGTTCTTCTTCCAAAACTCCATTAAAAGGCACGCTGGAGTCCTTAGGTTTTCATCAAAATGGTGAAGGAGTGCCTTGCAAATCCTGAGGCCTTCAAAAGGACTGGAATATGCTGGGTCTTACCACTTGATGCAGTTCTGAGGAGCAAACCAGTTGACTGGAAGAGTCTGCAAAAAACCACACCAACAACCCTTCAGGCTGTAGTCACATGGAGATGTTTTAGGAATCCCAACCACCTCACAGATCTGCTGAAATGTTCTGGATTCAGTGCTTCTCCCTTGAGCTTTGTGCAATCTTCCCATACCTCCTAGGACTTGGAGGGAGAGGACATCTTTCACTTGGACATCTGGCACTAGTGTCCTAACAGACAAGCTTCAGGGCATTTTGTGAAATAGTCTGCAGCTCCCAGAATCTGCCTCAGACAGAAACCCAAGAACATCAGGCAATGCAGCTCATTAATGAAATGACTGTCAAATATTTCATGGTGTCTCTCTGTGTTTCTGTGGGACCATTATTTGCAATAGGGACATTCATATCCTGCACACATTTTCTAAACCCTCGATCTTACTCAATAGGATTTTTCCCTTAGCTTAGCTAAGGTTTTCTGAAAACTTATAGAAATACAGAATGGTTTAAAACATTTGCCAGTTTTAAAATAATGATTTCAGAAATTCCTGCTCCTCACATCACCTAACAGGGTACTCTACATGTTATTTCCATGCACTGTAAGTTTTATGCAGTATTTCACCTTTAACTCCAAACTCTCTCACCATGACCAGAATGCTTTTCCCTTGCTACTCCACAGATAGACTTCATTGTGCTCCAAAGGCATACCTCATTCAGAAGACAGTTGAGTTTCCCAGCTTATTTTCTAGTTGTATCCAACTGGGATCCTTTCTGTTACGCACCTTCTAGCGTGGACTGGTTCAGAAGCCCACATGCCCTCCCTGGCATTGCCCTTCCTCAGTCTTCCTGGGTGAACTAGAAGCATTTGCACATCTAAAGCTTGTAAGAGTGGAAACAAACATCTTCTCCTCTGTCTTCATTCCCTTGAAGAATCAGCTCTTCCATTTTGCATCCATGACTTTGTTTGCACTGAAGCGCAAAGCTGCAGCCTAGACTAGGCAGCACCGCTCCTCCATTTATGCCCAGTTGTGTAATTACCTGTGCAGTTGCAAAACTGCCATTTTCCTTAATACTCAGGCAAATTGCATTTGGGATTCCTAGGCCCACAAAGTTAGCTATCACAGGGATGTGTGGCTACCCTTACTATAGTGTTCTTCCTGCGCAAATACCACAAAACTTATCAGTAGATTTAACCACTGAAAAGAATTTCAGTAGTTGAAACTGCTAAATCTCATTCTCTTGGCCACCAAAATGCTCTCCCTTTGTCACCTTGCCTGTGTAAGGTTTTGCAATCTTAGCAAATCTACAAACAAACCTTCTGTAACAGGAGCAGAGTCTTACTGACTTGCACCTCTGCAAGTGGCTGGGGAGTGGGATAGCTCCATGCAGTCTCAGTTTGGGGTTTTTTTTTAGTGGAAATTCCCCATCACTAGTTGTGTGGTGGACGTAAGTTACCTGCTTTTGGAACAACTCCCTTTTCTCTGGGACCAGTTACAGACTGTCAGCCTTGAACTTATGACAAGCCATGTGTAACTGCTTGTTCAAAGGTCTTGGTGTGCACCCATAAATAGCCTAAGCCCAGCAGACCTCTTGAAAGGCCGAGGCCTTCCCAATGCCTTCTGTTGACATGGCATGTCATACCTTCCCCACCAGCCTCTCCATTATGTAAGCCCCCAACCACCAATAAATTACCAGATTGGGCTTTGCTGAGAAAGCAATATTCCCTGTCTTTCAGCTCTGCTTCTGCCTGTCAATATACAGCTTTCAGATCTGGTGTGAATGATACCCAGTGGTATCTTCTAAGATACCTTCACTCACAGACACCGCTTCTTTCCAGTGACTTCAGAGGGGGGAGTTAGGGGGGTAGTTGTTTTATTCGTTCCTGGTTGCTGCTCCTGGAAAACATCCAGCAGACAGATGAGGACTGCTTCAATTTCACATGCACAAGATCCTACTGACCTGTTGAGTAAGAGTCTCCGAAGGCCCCAGGTATCCTGACAAGTTTCAGGCCATTCCACCCATGAGGGCTGGAAGCAAACTTGGAATGAAGCTTCCTTTATTTCTTACCACCCCAGGAGTCAGGCCAGCTTTTCACTGCAGACCAGCTACCTGCACATAGTTTGCTTCACTTGAAACACATCTTTAAAGGAAATTTCCAAACTGACGGGGTAAGGCACAGTTCCTGGTGTTTATCACAGAGTTACAGCCACAGGACACTGAGGGCAACATCATGCCTCACTTTTTGCTCCACTGCCCTTGTTCCACAAGTCTGCCTTTCCCAGGTTTGGAAGCATCTACGCTCTCCTGTCACCAACATCCATTTCTAATTATCTCAGCCACCACTAGCCCAAGTGCCAGTCTAGCTTGGCTGGTCTGGTAGACTTTGGATCACCTCTGTTAATACCACCCATTTCACGTGGCCTAGGGGTGCGTCGGTGACCAGTGTCCCCTTTGTAAAGTTTCTGTAAGTCCTGCACAAATATGAGGTTCTAATTCTGCCCACCAAGCTGTGTCTACCCCCATTTCCCCATTTTGCAACACTGCAAAGCCTTTGTTGCACATTGTGTCTTGTCTTGGCCCACCACCTTCCCACAGTCAGGTTATTTCATTTCTGTTTCTGAATTCAGCTGCATTTTCGCATGGCCGCTCTCTCTCTCGTTTTACATACATTAGGTACATGTGGCACTCTGTGAAATAGAAAGTTCTGTTTTCTTCCCTCTGTGTTAGCCACAAAGCTGTGCTGACAGGACTCCCGGTGACTGACCAACTTCTCATCTGTGTCTGCTTCCTGGCCCAATGCTCTGCTGCAGCCCATGATTTAAGCACCTTGGGAAATTCTGCCTCTTAAGGCATCTTAGGCTTCCTATTGAACATCGAGATATCATTTCTGGCTCAGGAAGTCTCTGCGCCGCAGACCACCAGGACCTGGAAGACTGGCCTGTGGAGCTTTCACTTTGTGCATGCACCATTTGTCTGCTCCTCCCAAGGCATCTCCTGATGGGCTTCAGGACAGTTGGACCCAGCTCAGGCTATTATGTACTCTCGTTTTATTTTTTCCCATGGTCTCAATCTGGTCATCCCATAATTAAAAATCTATTACTAGGTCAACGCCCAGTTTACAGAATCACAGAATTGTCATGGTTAGAAAGGACCTCTGAAATCACCGAGTCCAACCATACACAAAAATACAACCCACACCCTACAATCTTGGTCACTAGAGCATGCCCTGAAGTGCTACATCTACACGTTTCTTAAATACCTCCAAAGCTGGTGACTCAACTATCTCCCTGGGCAGGCTGTTCCAGTGCCTGACCACTCTTTCAGTAAAGTAATTCTTCCTGATATCCTGTCTAAACCTCCCCTGCTGCAACTTCATGCTATTTCCCATGATCCTGTCATTATTCACTTGGGAGAAGACACCAACACCCACCTCTCTACAACCTCCTTTCAGGTAGTTGTAGAGGGCAATGAGGTCTCCCCTCAGCCTCCTCTTCTCCAAGCTAAACGTGCCCAGTTCCTTCAGCCTCTCTCAATTACTTCTTCCAATTTACCCTGCAAGTTTTCAGTAATATCTTGTTATTCAATCAAAATGATCCGGATCCCTCAGCTGAATTCTCTTTACCCCTTCTTTGTAGCATATGGCTGACCAGCTCTCTCTAATTTGATGGTTGACTCTAGTAATAGAGCCAACCTAGATAATTAAATCTTTTTTTACTAAAGGCAAGTACTCACTACCATAAGAGCTGAACCTATCAAGTTGGCTCCTAGGCACCCTACTTCAGAGCCACTCTCTTACACCACAATTATGGACTGGGTTGAATAAACCTCCCAAATGTATTCTCCTCAAAGATGATGGCTTTTGCATTGATTCAGCTGCGACAGGCAGTTTGATTCCTTCCTCCTGCAGACTGAAAATGGTGGTGAGTGGTAGTAGGCGGTGTTCTGGCTAGCTCTTGTCTACAGCAGGAGGCTGTTTTTTTCCTGTGGTGACCTTGCAAACCTTTGATTTCCTTTTCTGAATGGATTTTTTCAGTTTCTTAACTCTTTGCTGTGGTTCATCTTGTCTTGTACATTGACCAAAGCTTTACTTGTGCCTCTTACTTTCTGGAAAACATTATTTTCCATGATAGTCATGCTGCTGATCACCTCTTTGATCCATCTTGCCATTTTAAACTGGGAATCTTCCAGGAGAATTTTGCGCTCTCTCTGGACACTGAAGCCTTTTATCCTTGTTTGCAGGTGACCTCTTATAAACCTCTCTTAGAAGTTTCCATATGTTGCTTGAACTCCTTTTGCAAAGTCTCCAGCTGTCTCGGCTCATGTTTTGCATCCTTTGGTCATTTTTTATTTCTGTTCCCATTTGGTTCCAGAGGAATCACAGAATTAGGGCTTCTACTCTTAGAAGCTGAGTCTCGCTACAGACATCATTTCCGTATTTTGAGGATTTGCAAGTTCCACAGAGAATGAAGCTGGCAAAGATGCTCCAGAAATGCTCCAGGTGGTTCACAAGGGATGTCCCAGAAATGTTCACCCCCTGCTCCCCTCCCCATATAACAATATAAAAAGCTCTGCTTTCCTGACCACGGGAGGAATCAGCTGGAGGGAACTGTCTTTTCTTTCTGAGTTCAAGCTACCTTAGAGTCAGCACTCCCTCAAAAGGTCTCCAAGTGCTTTATCTCAGGGTTAAGCTCCTTTTATTTGGGCTGTGCCTCCAGTTTTCTTGTGATGCTTTCTCAAAGACCAGTCCAGTCAGGAGGAGAGGAACTTCATGCTGAAGGCGTTTGTTTGTTGGACACCTTAGAAGTCCAACATACCTTGGGGCAGCCAATACCACTCTGCATGGCTAACTACCACTGGGACGTGCTAACACCCAGCAAGTTTCACTTGCAGCCTGCAATCCTCCTTCCCGAGGGAGCAGGTCTAAGTGGTCCAGCCCAGGTAACAGCTTGCTTTTCTCACCAGCAGCACATTGTCCCAACAACCTCCCTAGCAGCCCACAAGCCTCTCCTTCTGACACCCCCAAATAGCCCCTATAGGCATTTGGCATACATTTATGCTGTTTATTTTTAGCTCACGGTTTAGTTGTGCTAACAGTGTGAAAATGTCATCAGGTTAAGAGAGAAAGAGCTATATAAGCCTGCAGTGCCACTTGCTCGCCTGCCAAGCAGGAGCCTCCAACACCTCATCAGAGGTGCTCTAAAACCTCATTCGCACTTTCCAGACGGGCAGTGTGGTTTCAGCAGCACCACCCCCCGCTCCCTCTTCCTCCCCCGCATATAAAAATCACAAGTTACCCTCCCGATAAGATTACCTGTAAGGCACGATCATTAGAAAGGAGTGATGTTAGGCTCTTGTCTCTCTTTAGGTATTCTCTTTACTGGGGTAATTCCCTGGCAGCTGCAGTGGGAGCCCCAAGCTGCCCCTTTCCTCAGTGCGCATCGGGACTGGGGGAGAAGGGGGGTGGGGGCATCACGCTCCCCCAGGAGCGTGTTAACCAAATGAAAGGCAAAGAAGCGAGGGCTGGCGGAGGCGGGGGAGGGGAGAGGGGAGGATAAACACATCTCTGTGGATCGACTCTGCTGCCGCTTCCCGCCGCGAATACCGGAGGGAAAGCCGCCA
>VXBJ01004104.1:402487-421909 GCA_013400055.1 Nycticryphes semicollaris
CCGCGGGGTACCGGGGCCTGGCTCGGGGGAGCGGCCGCCCCCGCCGGGGGCCCCGCTGCCCCCGCCGAGGGCGGTGAAGGATAAAATTTGCTACTCAGTATTTTTTTAATGTTTGGCTTTATAAATGCATAAATATGTTGAGAAAAGAAAAAAAAAAGGAAGAAGAATTAGTAAGGATAGTCTTTTTTTTTTCTCTCTCTATAGGGTAACTTAAACGTTGCACCTTATTTGAAATGGGTTGATAGTGTCCCAAAGTCCCACTTCGGAACTTGCACTTGTCCGGGAGACCCGGGTGGGCTGGGGGAGAGGGCGGGGGCGAGGCGAGGGGAGAAGGGCAGACCCAGCCTCTCTGCTAGCACTTTATTGAGAACCGGAGCGAGGAGGGACTGTCCCCGAGTCCAAACCTGCAGTGCCTTGAGCACCCGGGGCTGCCGCTGGCTCCAGCGAGTTTTGGGTGTCCAAGGGAAGGAGGGTCAGACCCATTACGTCACCTTGTGTTTAGTTTAAATTTTTTTTTTCGGCTAAGATATACAGGTGTGGGAAATGCATTTGTTCTCACCCTGTCTTTATTTAATTCAGTATGTTCCCCAGAGTTACTTCCCCCCCCCCCCTCCCCCCCAATCCTTGCTGTATAAAATGAATGTTTCTGCACTGAACCACAAAAAGAATCCCCCACCTCCCCCAAGAAAATACAGAGCAGCCTGAACTCATTTTAGCCTAAATTCCAAATGACACAAACGGGAGGCTGTAGGTAAACACCTCACTGTGCAATCAGAAATGATTAGACTGGTTGGGGTAAGCTTCCCACATGGGTTCTCCCCTCATCCCATGCTCAAATATCGCAATTTCCCTTTCTGGACACAAACCAGACACCAGATAATCACATAGATAAAGCTTTTATAATAAGGCTTAAACCAAGACCTTGCCTAGATATTTTTAGTTTGTTGCCAAGGTAGCACTGTGAGAAATCTCACTTGAATGTTATGTAAGAGGTGAGACACAACAGCCTGGCGAGGAGTACGTCTGTCCGGGGGCTGTCCATCCGTTTGGTGCATCTGCTGCTGCTGTTGCTACTGTTTGCCTCAAACGCTGTGTTTAAACAACGTTAAAAAAAAATCTTACTAGCCTACAGAGTGGCTGTATGTAAATAGTTGTTAATACATCCAGTTAATGATGTCTGACATGCTATTTTTGTAGGGAGAAAATATGTGTTAATGATATTTTGAGTTAAATATCTTTTGGGAGGATTTGCTGAAAAAGTTGCACTTTTGTTACAATGCTTACGCTTGATACAAGCTTATGCTGTCTTAAATTATTAAAAAAAATAAATCCTGTCTGCAAGAAACCAGCTGGTTTAGAACAGTTTAGTATGTGATATATTAGAAATCAATCTTTATATTCAGTATTTTCCAGCACTCCATGAATTCTATTATCTAAATATTTCCACACTATTTTGTGATTAAAAAAATTCTTACTAAGGAATAAAAACTTTAATACACAAAATGGGGTTGTCTACTAATTAAAAATCTTATGATAATACATAATAATGGGTGCATTGAGCTCCAAAATGTCTGATTGTGTGAGTGACGATAATCATTTAATGCCTTTTCATGCTTTTAATCTGGGTTTGAATTCTTGGTTTCCTTTAACTCACTTTAGCTAACTCTGTGTTTAAGACATGCATGTTTCACAAAGCAAAGTGTAAAGCATGCATGTGGAACATTCCTGTTTCTTCCTGACACTTTTTTTCCCTCTCCTTTTAGCAAAATACTAATCCCTAAAATTAACACTTTACAGCCCTTGTGCTGCATGGGAGCTATCTTTGTTCACAATGAGCAAACTTTACTATTTGCCTGACAATCTAATGACATATCATAATCTCTGGAGGAGTCACGTATGTCCCAGCTTGGAAATCCTCTAAGAAAAATGAACGTTTGGGGGTGGACAACCAGGAGAGGGAAGAGAGTGGTGGAGCAGGACAGCAATTCATCGCTTGGAAATGCAGCATCCTAAAGACCTACACAAATTTAATATCTGAGCTGCAGATCACCTCTTTGTTCAAAAATTCTTCCTGTTCCAGAGAAATAAAATAAAGAAAACCCTGGAACAGTAGCCAATGTTTATGTAAGAGAGAAATATAAAGGAAGTGTTTCGTGCTCCCTCTACTGGCTCTTCAGTACCCGCAGCCACATGACAATGAATGAAGTTGGAAGGCAAATGCAATAGAAAACTTTAAGACTCGTGTTGGTTCCAGCAGGCCTTTAAAATACAGGGGGGGTTATAAACTGGGTGAAAAACAACTGCTCCTTTTAAACTGTTCAAATGGGATTGTGAAGAAATAGGTATACCTCTTTTCACGTGGAAGCTATAGTAAAATTAATTCCTATTAGAGAGAGATACAGGAAGGCTATCTGTACAAATAGCAGTGGACACGCAGAAGTGCTTTTTCCATAAAGTGATGATCGTGGACTGCTACATTGCATCAGTATATACCCGTTGAAGTCAATTATTTGTGGGCTGAAGTCAAAGCTAATGGAAAAAAGCTGTCTGACTTCAGTTGTCTTCTGATCTTGTTCTGCACCTTGCATTATCACGGGAATGAAACTGAACTAGGTTCAACTCTTCAACTCAGTAACTCACCAGCCACTTTACTTTGACCTGCATACTTAATCAGTTTACACTGGGATGAACGTGCTCATATACTCCAGCTCCTCGTAACAGGGAGGGAATTGGCCTTGCTGAACACAAAGCCCTTCCTACCATTTTACTATATGCTCAGAAAGGGAGCACTTTTCAAAAAAATTGTACCCATCATGAGCAACTTGGGTAGTTTGAAACCTGAGTGTGGGCCAGGCTTTATGTCTTTTTCAAATTTCCAGCCTTTGGAAATACGAATCAGTTTACATTTTATTGGGCTATAAACCTAGATCCTTATAGGGTTTTATCAATTACAGTATTTACTGTGTACAGTAACAGGAAGGCCTTGAATCAAACATACCAAATGACTTCCTGCCAAGTTGCAGCATCAGTGGAATCTATTGACTTTTATTACATAAAACATAAAGACAAAATATGTGTGTTCAGATAATACCAATACCTAACAAAAGCAAGCACGTGAAAAAAAGGTTTGTAATTGAGGCTGGTAACCCACTGTGGCTGGAGGCAAACCGTAAATTACAGGAGGTACCTTACAGTCAGCTTTAATTATAAGATTCCAGGCTTCCTCAGATCCCTTTGGAGCTTAAATCAAGTTGCACGTGTTGTATTTTCTTGAGGTTAAAAAAAGAAATGATGCAAGCAATGGTCAAGAGCCTGACAAGCTTAAACATACATTCACTTCTGTGTAAGTATGTATTATCAGGGCTTGTCTTTTTCTACCTACTTTCTATAATTTTATGATATATATTGACTCTCATTTGTGCTTCCCAAGTGCTAAGAGTGCAGGACTGGGCGCTACACTTATTGTATACAGTTGAGTACATAATCTATTTTCTCATAAGACACAAGATAAGGGATGTAAGCTGGCAAATGTTTTTTTCTTAAGCAATAAACTCTGAATACAAGCTTTCAAACATCCAGTATATTATAGTGGCATGAGAGGCTCCATTATAGCATGTTAAATAAGACAATTGAGATCGTTAAGCCAATGGGAGGTAATTATCATGTACTTCCCACTGAAGGCAATGAAAGTTTCATCTTTGGAAGGATTACAGAGAACTCAAACTGACTATCAGCCCTCTTTAAGAAAGGCCTGACCTGTCAATGAAGTCAACGTGAGCCCTTTTCTCGAGCGTAACTGGCTTTGAATCGGGCCTAAGTCTATGTTTTGGGGCTTGTTTGTTTGTTTAGTTTTTCCTTCTAGTCAGGGCAGACTGAATGTCTTCAACATCAACTGTGTGCAGTGTGTGTTTCAGCACGGGAAAGCTTGCAGTCTTCCCTGTAGCCTGGGTCTCACAACATATTTCCTTTTTCTCTTCAAACATAATCTCTGCCTTCTTTGAGAGGTTTCCTGCCTGATAGTTGCAGAAATGAACTTGAAACATGACCTCAAAGAAAGCAAGTAACAAAAAATTCCAGATTTTGTCTCTAAAAAAAAAAAAACCCAACAAAAAAACTCACCCAAAAAACCCCTTGGATTTTTTAGAGCCAGTTTCACTCAAGAAAGTCTGAATCTCTATTTACTATCTCTGGACTACCTGCAGTTTCAGTAGCTTACTGCAAAGCAATAAAGAAAAGCCAGTGGCTCACCTGTCACTAGCAGCAGCTATGCAGGTCCAGACACGTGTGGGCTGGACGTGAGCAAGGGTGGTGAACTGCCACTGTCACTTTCATCTCTGTATCCTTCCCGTGGCTACAACATTTCAGTCTCCAGGGTTGTCAGTCTGTCACAAAAACTAAACTCATGACAGCCTCAATTACGGCAGTGCCGAGGGCTGCATTGAGCTGCACTGCCCCAGGCTGAGCAGCAGTTGTTCTGCCTCACTGAATTCAGGGGGCACCCAGTGGCAGTGCACCTGCTGCTGCCCTTTCCTGGGGGGCAAACACTCCTCTTCCTGTCCGGCATTCCCACTGCGCTCTGGAGGAGGCAAGTTATGCCTGGGACAAGCGGAAGACATGATGTTGTGCTCTGGAAAGCAGGGATCGTGATCCCAGGCAGCTCTACTAGGCCAGGGCGGCCAGGGAGAGGTCTTTCTCCTGCCTGACAAAGGCCTGTTTGTTGTTGGTTTGTTGTTTTCTTTTATTGATTTTTGTTTGTTTAACGTTTATATTTTTTTAAAGCTCAATTTCCCTGTCCTCATTTGTCCTGTTTTAGTTTAAAAGCAGGTGCACTGATTTTCACTAATCTCTACATATTTTTGACCTCAGTTGAGATCTTCTGGGATCAATTTAGAAATGCAGATTTGTTCCTTATTAGAAGCACATCCACATTCCCTTCTGCATCACAGTTTATCACAGTGAGGTGCTTGATCTAACAGAAACTACACAATACAAACTAGCGCAAATCTTTGATGAGGGCTTTGGGAACTGGTCCCCTTGATCCTCCGACATCAGCAATTCCCTGACTGTGGACATTTGCTGGGTATTGCTGCCTGCATGATTGTAGCCCCGCAGCCAGAAAAGGGAAGTAACTCCTAATTTCAACTTGCTTGTTCAGCTCTCAAAGGTGAGTCTAACTCAGCCTAAAATGCTTCCATCCAGAGCAAAACCTGGAGAACCTGTTGCCAAAAAAAGAAACCCTGGTGGCTGAGTCACTCTTACAACTGATCATTTTCTAAAGAACAAACTTAGGAAAAGATGTTGTAAATATGGCACCTTCTTACTCAGCAGAAAATTGGTTCCCCAAGTGTGTTTGGAGTAATACCTGCACTACAGAGCTAACTAAGCTGACAGATACTGAAGTATACTTTATCAACAAAATTGCTAAGGATCCAGCTCCTGCAGGTGGTGGCAGGGATGCACACAGCTTTGCTTACACATCATGTTGGCAAAGAAGCCCATTTACACAGGAGCAGCAGTCCATCTACATGGTCCAAGTTACAGCATTAAGGACTTCAGACCTGGGCAGAGCCTACTGAACGGACTCCAGGTTTGGGTCCTATGAGTACTGACTGTTTAGTATTTCCACAGTACAGAGATCACAGCTTCCAGTAAAGGTTGTAAGACTGGGCCCTAAGTTCCAGCTGCAGGTTCCAACTAGGTTCCAACTTTCCTCCTTGGCTGAAATACAAGAAACGCCACCAAAACCAATGGGAAACAATCATAAGCCAACAAAGGCAGATTCTGCAACAATTAGGCACCCTAAGCTACAGAATAAAAGCTTTTCTTGGCAGCAAGATCTCAAAATGTATTTACAGGACTAGCAGTGAGAGAAACAGAATGCCTTTTTCTAATATGCAAGTTGAACACCTTTATTTTTCAAGTGACTGAAAAGAATCGTCCTCCTAAAGATGAAAAATCTTTTATGCTATGCTTGAAAAGAGACTGCCTGACTTAGCTCATCTGCATTTGTGCAGATGGTGGAAGAGGTAAAGTGGCGCAAGTGGTACTTCAGAGTGCAAGGCTGCCTGCGCACCTACCTCTGGTTTTAAAAGCCAGTGCTTGTACCCAAGCGTTAATGCTGGAGAGCAATTCTGGGAGACACAGGCACTGAACCTGAGGGGGAAAAGAGGTCATTCAGGTTATTTTGTCAGAGAACCGTCTGCACTCCCCTTAGAGATAGTTCTGCGCAAACACCCAGAAGGCTGGCGACAGCTGGTTTGCCGCGGAAGGATGGGATCAGACCTGCCTAGAGGTGAGTCAGCCACAGAGCAAACCACCGCCACCGGGTCTAGCTCGGAGCTCCTCCAGGGCTCCGCAGGAATCTCACGGAGAGCCGCCTGAGCCGACTGCCGGGCGATAAAGCTGCCCCCAACGCCACCTCCCCGGCTCGCCGCAGCCCAAAATGCGCGGTCGACTCTGAAGCAGCCGCAGGCACCAACAGCCGCCTGACGCAGCCACCGCCGGCACGGCCGTCACGCGCGCGCCCAAGTGACCCGGCGCACGCTGCCCGGCACGTGCGGGCGGGCTGCGCCTGCTCGGGAACGGGCGGGGGGAGAGGGCGCGTGGGGCGGGGCCGTGATGGTCCCCTGGCAACAGCGCAGGGCTTCTGGCTCGCCCCGCTCCCGCCGCGCGGAGCAGCCGTTGGGCACGTCGCGACCATTCTGGTGGGGACCGTTGGTTTTACCTCAGGTTTACAGGCTGTTGGCGGGTGGCGGTTCCCCGTGACTCGCTCCGGCCGGGTCCCGGTTGTCGCGCTGCTGGCTGCTCGCCCAGGCGGCTGCGGGCGATTCACTGCCCCCGCGGGAAAGAGCCGCCGGGCGGGGGAGTGGGAAAGGTCCTCAAGTTCAGGGCCCACCCGGGGCCCGGATACAGGGGAACCCCCGGCCGGGCTGGCAAACCCCTTAAAAGGATCAATCGGTGTTGTCAGCCCGTGTGGGCTTGGTGGCTAGATGGTCTTCTGAGGAAACTGAATTTGCCTTTGTCCCTTCAAGCAGCACCACGAGCGCAACATGTATGTACGGTGAAGTGGCACGCATGGCTTTTGGACTCTGTCAGCAGAGCTATTAAGGCCAGCAATTAATGTCACTACAGATTAGGGGAGATGATAAATTTTAGCACTGCCAACTTTAAAACAAGTTGGATCTGGAGTCCAAGCACTGAAGAGGTTTGTTCAATACATTTTGAGCAAACAGAATGCAGTATTATGTAGGTACAGACCAATTCTGCTTTCTTGGACAGAAAATAGCAAAGACCAAGAGGTTTGTAGCCCTTGAGGGCATCAGCTGGAGGGCTAATAAACCATGAAACATGTTAGAGGCTGTTTTTTTCATTTTGACTCTTTTCAACCAGTAATGTTACCGTGAAGGTCTACGGATATAAGCAAAGCATGGTCTGCAGGGGAAGGCAAGAGTTTTTACTAGCACAGCCGATGGTACTGGACCAGACTAGCTTTCAAGAACCCCAGCCTTTTGTAGTTTTGTAAAAGGACTTTAGCACCAGGAGTGCTTAACCCCCAGCAGAATCTGCTACATGTCAGATATATAAACTTTATATTTAGGAGTTGCCAGTCTTCCCTATCCTGTCTGTCACATACCCAGTCTTCCCATCCATGTGTATTTCTGAGATGCACCTCCAAGGCTGGAGGACATTCAGTGGCATCCCACTGATCCTGCTGCTCTGCCACAGGCTGGTGGTGGGCTGGGAAAAGGCACTGATACCAGCCCCGGCAGCTCTTGCTAGTTTGCTTCCTACTATAGCCAAGGGGCCCAGGACACCAGTCCTCTGTCCTGGCCATACCACAATCCTGCTGCGGCTCACATGACACAGTCTGGACACAACAACTGCCAAGTCCTGCCTGAGAGCCAAAGCCACCCTGCAGACAGCTGCCTAGGACGTGAATTTGCCTCAGCCAGTGGGATCACGAAAGAGCCATGCAGACTTGTTAATTGGACACATCTCTACCCCCTGCCCACTCTGGGCCTCAGATGATTACAACTGCCTTCCACCTGGATCTCGGCTCTACAGGCTTTCACAGAGCCTTTCACAACAGCTGGACTATATTTGCTACCTTTATTTCAAAACTGCAGGCAGTGGCAGCACTCACCAGGTGACTGGGGAGGCTGTGGCTGGAGGCACCTGTTGGACAGCGCAGAGCCATCAGAAGATAATGCAGTCATCTGCCAGGAGAAACCTAGATTCCAGCCCTGCTTTGCAGTATGTTTATGCATTTTATATTACAGACCCACTGGAAAAAAACCCAGACCTTCACAGGAGCTGGGGTAGGAACCTGGCAGTTTGGTTTCCTCTTTCCCCAAGTGAAGACCCCAAACAATAGGCTAAAGCTGTTCCTCAGTTAGTAACTTTTTAATTATTCTGTGCAAACTAGGACAAGATCCACAAGAAAAAACAGCACACGCGTCTCTGAGAACAGCCTTTGACTAGGGCTTTTCTACGGGGAACAAGAGATGCGGAGGAAAACTTCTTTGGAGGAACAATATTTAATCCCGATCACCTGCTGAGAAAGAAATATTCTAGTTACCAGACTATTATTTAAATACAGAGCTGCTTCTCTTCCAGCTGCAGCTTTTTATGTGAAGAGTGGTGCCCTCTGTTGTTCTAGAGAGAAGCTGCTATGAGTTAGGGGACTGAAAGCACGAATGTGAGGTTGGTTTGCTTTTTCCTCTGCTGCAAACTCTGGTTTGCTCTGGTTTTGCCATACTGGGAGTTTGCTGGGTCTGTCGTGCTGACAACTTCAGTTTCCAGAGTGAAGTCAGGAAGGAGGCATCTGTAGTGGAGTATGTGCCAACGTGAGCAGCAAAAAAATGTTTTATAACACAGTGCTTAAAAAATAGAAAAGGTGTGTAGAATAGACAAGAACTGCTTATTACAGGTACTAGCAAGGAAAGTGAAGAGTATGGGAATGTGTGGGCAAGGGTCAAAGTTAAGGCTGCCTGTGCGTCCTTCAACATCTCCTGACATCTTAGAGAAGGAGCTACCATGGCCCAAGAAGCTGCCATCATTACACAATCCTCATGGGCGCTCCTGGTCCATCTGTAAAGAAATACACATTTGTGTGATCCTGGGCTGCACATGTCTCTGCCCCTTGGCACAACAAAAGCTGTGTGTTTGGATTGCAAATTTTTTTCTACAGAGCAGAGAAATAAGAAAGTAAAGTTATATCTATCTGTTTGCAAAACATGAAGTGGCTTTGCAAGATGCCTAACACAACTGCTCATGGGGTCAGTTCCGGTGTTGTGAATTCCAAGGTAGGTACAGTTATTTAAAATTACCTTGGAGAGTTATCTGTGTGCCATGCCCCAGGAGCCATCTATGGGAAGCATGCTCCTATCAGTGTCCTGCCAGGCTCAGAAGGTATTTCCAAGAGTCCAGCTGTTTGCTGTCATTGCTGAACGCGCTGAGTCTGCAATAACTGTAAAAGTACACAGTGATGTCATGGGGTTGCTTGAGTTTAGTAATCCCAGGGCAATACATCTGAAGGGGTAGAGGGCAATTCAGTTGCCTGTCAAGTCAGGGAGAAGGTACTGCATATCCCTTTTGTTTTATTCGGTGATCATCTATACCTTTTGTCCAGGAAGAAAGCTACCTGGTCTGGAATGGCATGTTGGTGGTTCAGGACTACCCTAGCATTTTCCCTAGTGAGTACAGTCAAATTATTTGTATTTGTACAAGCCTGTAAAGAGAGGATTTCCTCCCTTTCCCCAGATGTTCCTGATGAGGTGCACATGACAGTGCCTTCAAGACACATGCCTGCCCCTTTGACTGCAGGAACCTCCATGTTTACAGGAGTGTCTCAAGCTTCTGGGTGAGCCAGGAGCAGAAAGGCGTCACAACTGCGTGCTGTACAGCTGAGAACAGAAACACATTTTTTTTTCCTTCTGATTTATCCCTGTTATCAGTACTGTGAGGTAGGTGAAACTGCAGTTCAGCCATGCAGTAGTGAACCATAGCAGGAACATCACTGTTAAATGCCAACTTTTTTGGATGTATGGTTTTGAACTACTGTAGTTTCTTGGGTGGCTTGAAATCTAAATATAATCACAGTTGGTTCTTTCTGGTTTTGCTGCACGGCTTTCTTAACAGAACAGGTAACTTGCATATGCTGACAAGAGAAGCAATAAGCTAAGTACAATTATCTGAAGAAAAAATCAGAAAATACTTAAATTTTTAACCCCGAACACAGCCACTCTCAGAATTGCATTGCCCAGATGGAGTTCCTTTTACTAATACATGTCAGTTATCTTTTCACATTCTGGCTTTAATCAGAGATGGAGGCTGTGAAATGCACCGGACCAATCTCCTGTGCATCAGAGAGCATGTGCATTTCTGTAACCAAAATGAGAGAGAATAATGCCAGGAAGATTTCCCTCATTCTTAGTTCAGGCTCTAAGAATATTTTACATCTCGAAGGTGAAAAACTGATGAAAGTAACCGGAGTCTTAATGATGTGCACTACAAGAAAACACAAACCTGACACTTTATCATAGAATAGCATGTTATTATTGTTGTTAATTTTTACTTGCCTGCTGTGCAGTCTCTGCCAAAGAACTTGGGCTCAAGAACGGGCTTAATTCTACAAGGTGCTGAAACCATTGTGCTAAAACCAATGGTAGAAGACATTAATTTTGCAGAGTAAATCTTTAAATTTACAACAGACTAATTCAATCTCAGAAGTAAAACTTTGCTGTTTGAACCTGCCACAATGCTTGCAAAAGTAGAGATTAAGAGTCACTTCTGTTGAAGTGCTTAGATTGTTTAGTTTTGTAAGGGAGATAAATCCTCTACTATCAAGAAGAGGTTTAACTGAAGGGTTAGGGAAAGCTTCCCCTCAGAGCAGGTTATTTTGGTAACTCCAGACCTACGTACTGTTTACTATTGAGCTGCCTGTGCCTATTCAGCTCTTGCTATAGAGCTAGAGGCTGAATTGCTAGGCCAGCTGGCCCTCCAGCCTGGCTGAAACATTGTTGGAGAAGTCTGTATTTCTGTGTGATCAGAACATGCCTTTTAGTGAAAGACAGATATATAAAAAAAGTAGGTACATGGAGGTGAAAAGCGTGTGCTCCTGTGAAGGCCCTTCACCTCCCTGGGCCATAGTTTCTCAAGGTGACAAAAGCGATGATGACATCTAATGACTACATACACGTATGTGTCTGTGTGCATACATACAAAAAGTATAAGTTTGGCATCACTGTTATTCAATGACAGTAGCACAAGAAGATTGTTTTTATTTCTTGTGAATGTTAAGCTGCCTTCCAACAAAGAGCAAAGGTATGTCAAACAAGCAATTTCACCGGGTACTCAGGCTTCTCAGGCTATTGAGCCTGGTTTTGTGGTTGCTCATAGTGCCTGAAGTATATGCTTGTCCACTGTGACTGCACGCCTGGGGCAGGCCACATCCATTATTCCTACCAAAGGAGAGATGTATTCCTAGAAGTATGTGATTCCTGCTGTACAGTTTGACAGGTGATCACAGAGAAAGGTAGAACAAGAACTTTATTGAGCAGCACATGAGATAAAATGCTGTGGGACTGATTATTCATTGCCTTGTCAAATGCCAGCAGCTGCACTCATTATTACCTGAATGGGTTCAGATGGCAACATCTTTAAATGATCTTCAATCTCAGAACCAAGCAATAGGGTTGTTTCTGTGCTATGGCATGCTGAATGGTACTCATTCTGTGCAGGTCTTCAGAGCAACTGCAGCTGAGGTGTTTGTTGGTGAATTACATTTATTAGGAGCATGTAGAAAACACTTTGTAATCAGGAAACAACCCCCCAAAAGGCACCCTCTTACAATTCTAACTCATGCACGCTTTATCTTTTCAGCCCCTAATACCAAAGGACACTTATTTACAGACAGCCATGAAATGGTAACATGTCATGGTGCATTACTAGTTGCACGCACGTTGTTAGCAAGTCATCAGACTTATGGGAACACTTAGGACCACCAAGCAAATCTCAGCCTGCTCAGTCAATCATTTCTATCAATTTGGTAGAACACAGTCCCAAGTAGCACTTGTAAAAGGATTTAGGCTGCCTCTTGTAATAGCATCACTTTGAAAGAAGGTTAGAGTTGACAAAAAGTTGAAATGAGAAGATTTTATTTCTTTACTTGTCTTTCCTGATTACTGCTTTAGAAAAAGACATCCATTTAAAGCTAAACAAGAATTCAACTTCAGAAGCCCCCAGCTTCCCTCAGCACACGTGCATCTTGCTCTCAATGTAAGGTAAAAGTAACTCAAGAGTGACTTCTTGTCATCCTCTTGGTACAACATGAAAATATATTTCATTGTAGTAGTATCTAGATGGCACAGCCAAGATCAGGACTGCATTGGGCTAAATACTATTTGCCAAAAACATAGGAAACGAGATGCTGTTCCCCACAGGGCTTGCAGTATATATAGACAAAGTCAAAGGGGATGAAGCAGTATTATCTCAAGCTTACAGCTGGGGGGACTGCAATCCAGAGGGATTACAGTAGCTTGCCCAAGGTCACACATGGGAAATCTGTAGCAGAGCTGGGAAAAGAAACAAGAGCTTCCCAGTCCCAGGCAAATACACCAGGCACAGGATAATCTCTAAAATGGAATGTTTTGATTCATATCTGCACAGGTTCTGTAAAGCTACTAGGCCTGAGCCTTCCTCACAGAAACTGCAGGAATTGCATCATTTGTGTGTCAGCCACACACATGCTGTGACTTATTGTGTCCTTTCTGAGACAACATATTTAAAGATGGAATTTTGCACATTTTACATGATTCTCTATCATGTGCTAAACATGACTAGAAAATCTGCTTTTCAACTAGCTGCATGGTTATGTGGCTCCAGAAATGCCAGCATGTATTGCTGCCCTCTCGTGTAGACCTTGTTGTAATTGCAGTGATGTTACAGTTGAGGGAGGAAGATCATCTGGTGCCTTGCATCTACTGTACCTTTCACACCAGCCATACATACATTGTTACCTTCCTCATTTAGCCATGTCACTGTCTCCTCTGCGCTCATTTTGCACATGAGACAAGCTACATGACAATGGAGAATCCAGGTCAGGTCATAGTCTTGGTAACTACGATGTAGATTTGCTAGGTCAAGAGAACAGTTAAGACAATTTTGTAGCAACAAAGCATAGTTAAAGGTCAGCTGGTGTTCTCAGAATTTCTCTTCAGCTTTCCAGAAGGGCCCGTTTTACCCCATTGGTCAAAGTTCACCTCAGGTTGATTCCAACTGCTAAAGTCAAATCATCTCTTCTGGGCATATGATATTTCATGAAAGGCAGTTTGGTACACCTGATAAAAGGAATACACTATTGTGGGTTGTGACAGGTATTAATTTATGGGAAGCTTCATAGGCAACAAAAACATTCCAGTTATGCCCCACTTAAAGGCTGGCCTGAATTTTATTTTAGCAACAGCTACTGATGGTACCTACCCAGATGATTCCTTTCACTTTCTATCACATGGATAGTGAAAGGGACTTCAGGGCAAATAGGAATCAGGTTAAAAGTGTTTTAAGGTGTTTTACTAGGTGTACATCCCTCTTCTCATGTGTCCCCGTCCGTCCTCCCCCCCTCCCCCCATCCTCCTTGTTTTAATCAGAAGTCCTCCCTTTTAAAACACCTAGGCAGGTAATTATTGGCAATCATTTGAATTTCACTGGATAAAAGGTTTTTAAGTGGACTTTTCACAAGCCCAGCTGGAGCTCTTCTGGGTATTTTTCTTTAAACTTTCACTCATTAAAAAGAAATCATAGAAAACTACTTCTTCCCTCTACCTTGACCCAGGATTGAATATTAGATGTTTTATATTGCATTTTGTCACTAGGTCTTCCAATTACTTATTGCCTTCCTCCTTCTGCAGAGGTGTAAAGCACAAAAAAGCGCAGAGCTGAAACAATAGGCATGAAAAAGCATATGCAAAAGAAGATGCATAGAAAGGGAAAACTATAGCTTGAACAATAGCATTCTCTATTTCGCAGGAACAGTATATATGGAAGCATGCTCTAGGGGAACAAGGCAATATATAGGTAATTAATAAAATAATTACATTATAACAGGGGTCATAATAGCTTATAACTGTCACAGGCCAAATCCCGTTCATCAGTGTGCATCAGATCCAACAGGGAATCTGTCCTGTTGACTGGAAATTTTTCTCATAATTCTGCTTCTCCTTGATGTACCTGGGACTCAAGGGACTGGAAACTGAAATCAAAGACTCATATACTTAACTTGTGTGAATGAAAACAAACACTGGAGATTAAGACCCAACTGGCAGCTCTCACAGCGGAAGACCCATTCTACTGTAGCATTATTTCATGTCCTTCAACTTCAGGGTAACTGAACAAAACAGTGTGATGACACTGATGACAGTCAGTCAATCTCTGCAGCCTTTCCATAGCCAGGCAATCAGATCAGAAAAGCCTTTCTAGAAATCAAACTTTAGTTTGCAGGAGGGACAGATGCACCTTAGCCATGAATCAGTTGCACAGCAAATACACATTTGCAGGACAGAGGTTTCGTGTCCATGGGAGGCACAGACAAACCCACCAGAAGTGACATGAGGACTCTGGCTGTGTCCCAGTTGGTCAGACAAGTGGTACGGTTGCTCAATGAGGTTTATCATCTCTGTTTGCAGTGGGTTCCTTATTGCACACACATGCTGAAGAGGCTCTTTTCAAGTCACCCACCAGACAGAAGCTCGTGTTTAACAAATCAACCCCACAGTTTATTGACCTGGCAGCACATGGAACTCACTGCAAAGGGTGAAAGAAAGTACACCACATACCCACCTGGAAGAATGGAACAAAACAGACCAGTTGAGATTGTTTCCACCCAATATTTCTGGAGAAAGTTAATGATGAAGCAGTAGCTGACCTAGAAAATACTCATTAACAGTAGCTACAACACCAAAGGTAGAAAATACCTCATTTTCAAGAAAAGCAATAATGAAGACCATTGCTCATCGTGCCCTACTTCAGACACTAGACAACTTAGTTGAAACAATCATTAAAAATTTGGATTATAAAGAAATACCACCTACCTGACAAAGATGTGACAGGCAGAAGAACTCAGTACAAATTCTAAATGAAACGGAGCATTGATCCGATCTGGTTTTAAAACTCATTAGTGGTACAGTTACACTGAGCTAGTTAGTGCTGCAGCAGTCATGCACAAGTATACCATTTGTTCTCTAAAGGCAAAGCAAAATATCAGCTGTACCCCTAGCTCTACTGAGCATGCTGGGAAACCTTAGTTACTATAAACCCCAGCCAGTTGACTTGCAGAGAAGCAGAGAAGGGTAGCTTTCAGAGGCAGAGGTTTTCCACAACTTACACGGTCCTACAAATATAAATGCCATGTGCTATGGATTCAGTGAAGCTCACGATATTCTTTTTTTATCGCAAGTCAACAGTGCTACTACTGTTAGCTCATTCCTCGTCACATCTAATGAGATTAGGCTCCAGCTGGCTTAGGAAAAGCCATTTGTTGGGATATTAGACTACGGATGCATTTGGATGGCTTACATCACAAGTCCCCAGCTGTAGCAAAATCCCTGCCTTGATTAACGCAAATGATCTCAAGCAATATTCACAGTCCTCTGGTCCTCAGCACAAGAACTAAGCCTGAATCAGGTCTTTGGTTCCTTGTTCAAAGCTTAATTTCTTCCTGCTCCCAGAAGCATCTGTGCACCTTGTATTTCTTGTGTGAAGATTCTGTACATTCAGTTCCTCTCCCTGATCACTTCCAAACAAACCGCTGCCTCTTTGGCTTTAAGTTATACTTCCTCTGAGTCACTGACCAATTCTATCTCTTCAGGATTAATATTAATCTTGGTAACAGTTTCTCAGCTGAAAACAAGCTACTCCATTCTCTTGTAGTTCCTGGGCTATATCTGATTTAAAATACAGCAGACTTTATGGTAGAGGACTTCTCTTGTCTGCCGTAGAGGCCTCACACCAACCAGTTGCATGTCCCACATCTCCAAGTAAATTGCCATTGTTCATTGTGTTCTAATGCTCGACACACAGCCAGCTGTGAAAGGTGTTTGAGCTCTAGACACATGAAGCATTACCTTGGCCTACTTTCAGGCTAAGTGCTTTTTGACAGATAGAATTCCAGTAGCTGTATCATGAGACGTGCGCGAGATGTACACTGTAATTCCAGCAAACCATGAACTGTAAAGACCCAAAGTTTCAGAGGGGAATTTATTGTATGGGAGCATATCCAATATCTTTTGTCAACCATTCATGAGAATAATAAAAAATAGAAGCTTTTTAAATGATAAAAAATATAGTTACATATAATACAGATTTTCATCTTGCATTGAAGCAGAGCAGTAACAGAACGCTCATTCATGTTTTCACAGGTAGTTTGTGTTGCTTCTCTAGGTTAAAGCGTCAGCAACTCAAATCTTCCAGTCAGAACCCCTAGTTAGTAGTGTCACAGGGTGATCATGAGGGTGAAGTTTTCTCCATTTTACAAGCAGAACAGGCATACTCAATCCATCTCAGAACTAATCAAATTTTCAGAGGTACCAGCTACACTTGAAACAAGGCATCCTTGCTGCAACTGAAAGATTTTTGAATCAGAACATGCTTTTAGGCCCAATTCAGAAACACATCTATGGAATACTTAAGAATGTGCTTAAATCCCATTTGGTTCAAAGGGCTCTGAGTTGATCCTTTGTGACCACCTCTGTTTGTTCTGCCCCTCGCAAGCACTGCAAGCTGGTAGGAAGCACTAACCAGTACTTGATCACATGGAAGTTGCTTGCAAGACCACAAAGGATTTCAACATTCTGCAGCACTCCATTTACTTCAGGAAACACATTCACTGCATGCATACATTTATGTATATACAACATACACTTACCCCCAACCCCTCCCCACAAGATTATTGCAATAACTCTTTGCTGGTATAATAGTTTATATACCAAATTTGACTTATTTACCTTTCTATAAACATCGGAAAAAACATCTGAAGAGAGCTAGAACAGCTTTCAATCAGTCACTACATTGGCATTGAAAGCTTTATTTTGAAAACTTTTATAAGCAGCAATACCGAATAAATAGACAGAATGATTGTTTTGTCATCTCCATACAACCGATGGCCTTCATCCAAAACATTAAAATACTGTAGCAAATACAATAAACATGCATGTTTCCATGTTCTGAAAAAAAAAAAGTGTAATAGAAAAGTAACACTTTGACACTTACTTTAATACAGTACAGACCATTAGAGACTATTTTCTGGAAAAATATCTGAATAAAGTTTTGTTATTTACATGGATCATTAAGGCCCAATTCACTCAAGTTAATGCACATCAGGAATTTATATGCTTCAAGGTAACTCACTAAAAATTACAAGATCAATTTTTTGCTCGTACTCATTCGATCCCAGTTCACTAAAATAATGCAATACTCTTCACGTTAAAACCAAGGCAATTATTGCCCCAAGAGATTTTTATTTCACTAGAGGATCTTTTTCACCTCTTACCTCACAATGAAAGCATATTTGCATATTGCTAATTCTAGTGGTAATTCTCTTCTTCAAAACTTCCTTCCAACTTGCTAAAGTCTAGAAAAGCAAGTAATCTCAAAGCTAACATACCATTTCCAGGAGCAATTCAGGCACTTGGGAACCTAAGTCCCACTTAAGGAGGCAGGTTCCTAGCTGACTTTTCAGTGTGGGACTTGGGTTTCTCCATTGCTTGGGCATTCAGAATGTTTACCTTAGCTTTAACCTACTGGCTTTTCAAATGGTCAACCCTCCCCTTTCCCCCTAACAACACAGCATCACCAGCAAAAATAAACTGTATCCTCATGGATGAGAGAGGTAACACAGTTAATCACCATTATTAATAAATTACAAGAGTTCTCCATATAAATTCCCTGTGCACTGGAAAATAGTGCTTGTGTATTCAACTACTTAACGCAAGCAAAAAACCCATTTTTATCATGCTGGCCAGTAAATAATATGGCACTTGTTAAAATTAGTATGTGTAGCTTCCTTTCTGCTAATGCCCCCTAAGTAGGTTTGAAACACTTCTGAAGATGCAGTTTTCTACACTCATAAAGGAAGAGTGAGATTTTGCAGTTGATCTGAAGCAAAATTCTTAATGCCGTAATGTGAGGAAGTTTTATAACTGTAATACTTTGTTCAATTCACATTTAATGCAAGGACATGCTACTTCCTTTTGGTTTATTTACAGAGAGGGTGAAAATGCTGCAGAACTTTAGCCTGGGTGAAATTCAGTAAGCAAGAGGAGTATGGTGGGGGCAGGGGAATTTGTCAGTGTCTAACAAATGACAGGTTTGGATACCAAAGCCTCTCCTTTGCCACAACAGTGGCTGAACCTGTAAATGTTCTCCAGATCACCCTGACATCTGCTAAAGTCCTGACAAGGAGGGTCCAGTCAGTGATGATGCAGTGGCTACTCCCAAGCCAGCTCCAGACCGGCTCTTCTGGCTATTTAAGTTAAATGGCAAATTCCTTCCTTGATTCTATTACAAAGCTGTAACTCAAGCCCTCCAAAGCTGCTCTTCCCCATCCTTTTAATCCTTTTCCTTTCCTCCTCCCTCCGTCTTAAAGAATAACCTGACAGAGAAAGAGAGCAGTTTTTATGATGCAGGAGCCTAACTCAGCTCAAACTGACATCTGTGGGAGATGGACCAGTCACAAAGTATGACATAAACATTAGCTCGGTAAGTAAGCTGATCTGCCTTAAGAATAGTTTATCTCAGTACAACACTGAAATTGCAACAGGCTTCTTTTCCTTGTGTTTCCCCCCATCCCCATGCAGCATAATTTGGGCCAGACTTTGCAAGGTGCTGAGTGCCTCAGTTCTCTAACATCAAGAGGTGCTGAAGATGTAAAATAACCACTGGAGAGGGCCATTTTATTTCTGTAAATTGAACCCAGAACGTAAGGCATACATGCTCAAGTACTGTGGACAGATATTGTCCCCAAACTATGTCTATTTTGCACTTTTAATATATATTTTTATGTGGGTTTTTTTTAGTACAAAAATATGGGCACCGTAAACATGAGCACAGAATTGCAATAAACAAACAGTAAAATCTGTGAGCACTGCAAAGATTCCTCAGTTAGGAACATCTCATTTTCAGTTTGCTCACAAGGGGAAAAAAAAAAAGACCTGGTAAGTTAAACAGTAAAAATTCAGAATCCATTTGGAAAGGTCCTTTATATGTACACAGCCTTGTTTGTTGCTGTTAGTCTAACTGCAGCAGCACTTTTAGAATATATGTTGCCATTAATAAGTGGAAAGGGAAAAGAAAACGCATTACACTCAAGAGTCCTTCATCTTCTACTGTATCTTTTAAAACTTCCATTTGTCAGGAAGCTCCTTAAAA
>VXBJ01004104.1:421937-437700 GCA_013400055.1 Nycticryphes semicollaris
AAAAAAAAAAAGAAAGAAACTTAAATTAACATTTACCTGCACATCAAGAAATCAACACAAGAGGATGCTAGGAGGTAAGAAAGAATTCTGAAGTATTATCTATGGCAAAAAGCTTGGAGTCTCCTACCAGCGGTGAAATCCTGACCCTACCAAAGGCAGTAAGAATTCTGCCATGTTGCCACTGGCTGAAGTGAAGGTATTCAATGCTGCAGTGAAAGCAGAGTGACCCCCCCCCCCTCTTGTGTCAAAGGCAGGGCTGACAGTATGAGTTGCTGTTAGAACAGGAAATCCAAATGCATCTAGGCAAGGCCCATCCCTTCCCTTCTCTAACTCATCCATGAGGTCCTAACATATACGAAGTGTCCCACTGATGCCAGTCACTTTCTCTACAAACCTGGTGTCCACTTCAGCAATTTAATTTCAAGGTCTGTAACCAACGTCCTACCTGATAGTGGACATAGTTTCTGCATGGAAGCCATTTTGCCTAATCCTTAGTGTGACATCAAGATACATTAAAGTTCTCTTTCCGCATTTTTTTTGTAAAAAATTACTATCAAGTGTGTGAATTTCCTGTTTGTAAAGCTTTATATTCTGTAAGTGAGTGAGCAGCAAATACGTCTTTCAAAGCTAAATGTCTACCACCTAACACTGGCGACCTGGAAGGAAATCGTGGCCCCGCTCAAATCAGTAGAAGCTCTGCTATTGACTTGATGGGACTCTCTGCCAGGTTTCTTCCCTCCACAAAACTTGAGTGAATTCTGGAAGGCTGGAAGAGAACGCTCATTTGTTTTGTGGGGTTGTTTCTCCTCCAACAGCCAAGATTTACTGCAAAACAAGAACACTGTAATGGCTAGTGGAAAAAAAATAAAGTATAAAATCACACACAGTGAAAGCCTGCTACTCTCTTTTGGTAAGATATATGAAGATAACTTCTTACATTATTCTTTTCTCAAAAGGCATATACAATGTGGCAAAATATTTCAAATATACATTCTATATAATAAAATATCATTTAACTAGTGCATCCTCAATCATATGCTGGAAATATTTTTACCAAGCCAAGGTTTAAATTCCATAAATCTTTTGAACACTAGGTGCTTCATTCAAGGCAGATTCAACAGCAAATAAAACCCACAAGCTCGCTTTTTGAGTCTTAAAAGGGAGCAATGGATGGAACATGACATATTATGACCCACAACAGAAATTAACAAAGTCAGTGGTGAGAAACCATTTTAATGGTTCCGCACTCCACGGGACTCTGCGTTGCAAGTTGTACGTGATCAAATGGTGGAGAGTTGTAGACGCAAATTAAAGTCACCTCGTCAGACTGACTTACAGCCATATGTGATTATTCACAAGTTAAAAATAAAAATATAAAAGGTCAATATTCACACGTCCATTGATTAAAGGGAATAAATTAAACCTCAGATATGTTGCATACATGGTTTCCTTCACCCTCAGTCTTTTATTTATGCCTATACATGGAACAATACTTTCTAAAACACCTCTGAAGTAGCAAAAACAAACAAAGGTTTTTGCACTCTAGTTGTGTTCACAGCAAGTTCATCCTTGCTCATTATGAATTGAGACAGTTCCTCTGTCTCTTTAGCATCAGTGCACGGGTATGGCTCCAAGTGGTGTGTTGGAGGAAGAAGAAAAAAAATATGGTGGCTTAACACACACACACACACAAATCTTCTTCCGTTCATCATTGGCAGAATAAAACAAAAGTGTATCTTGTCCAGGGTACCTTGCTAGATCCTCTCCAGAAGAGGTGTGTACTGTCATACATAAATGCCCTCTGGGTTAAAACCAGACGACAGGGGGTTCTGTAGAATCCGCAGGTTACTGGGGAGTTGCCTCGACGAACCAGGGCGCTTCAGTGACCCAGACTGAAATGTTGGCTCTGCTCAAGAAAAAGGGCAGTTAGAAAAGTCACCATCAAGGGTGATCTCTGCAGAACTTCCTCTTCCTGCTTAGTGCAGCGTGCGCTTAGCGCAGTACCGGAAAACTAATACCACATACAGCAAAACCTTCAAATGCCTCACTAGGAAGTGATCGGAAGTGCACACTTCCTATTTGCTTCAAAGCAGAAATGTACACCTCTTCATTGCCCTCCCACAAAGAACATACACACAGATAGATGCAATACATTTACACAGTCATCTGCAGAAAGAGCTTGTACCTATATGGACCTCAAAGCTTCAGCTTCCTACCCACTTAAAAGAGGAAGTTCATACAAGTGCTGACATTTAAGGCCTGTTAGTCTTTTCTCTCCCGACTTCCCTACCCTCCCAGTACCTTCTGGTTAGACAGTTTTCTGAGAGAAGGGACAGAACCATCTAAGGAGAGTGCTGAGAGAAACAGGACCCTTGAAAGTAGAGTACTGGGTAAAGCACACCACAGCAGAGGCCGAGCCACAACCGTGGACTTTCTCCTTGTGCCACAGTTGTGACACGTATTCAAAAGTGCTCCCACGTTTCTGCCTAGGAAATTCTGAGTTCAGATGCGGGCACATGCAGAATGCACTGAGCTAACTGCGGGCAAAGTCAATTTGCACGTGCTGTAACAGCCATCTGTGCAGGACTTCTAGATGGCTGGCAGCCCAGCTGGATTAGCTCCTGTTCCCATGTGGCTGCTGTCTGGGATTTCTTGAGATCCAGACACATTCCTTCTGCTTTGACAACACATCCCCCCAGAAGAGGAAGAACCCAGATGGAACAGCAGTGTCAGATGTGGAATCCTGTCGCATGCCAGCTTGCGTGCCGGCAGCCATGGCAGCCACTCTTGAAAGCTACCGGCCTAATGCATTACTGATAGGACAAACACATGCTCAGGCACAGTGAGAGAGAAGTTATCTACACACTGTGCCTTATTTACAGCTTGTTAAACCATTGGAACGAACAGAAATATTTGACACTGCTTTCTTAGTATTTTGCCAAGCTCTTCACTACCAGAGCATTCACCTGATGTTTGAATGCTAGCATTAATGCAGCAGGTAAATGCGTTGCCATCCCTTTCTCCCACCCACCAAAAGCATTCTAAACGCTGCACCTCTCTCGAGCTCCACATGCGGGGCCTCCACCTCAACGGGGTCGGCTGGCAGCACCGTGACCTTTGTTCCTGTTTGCTGGATGAACTGTTGGAGATTGACCTGTCGCAACTCCTTTGTCAGTTGCTCCAGTTCTTGTTCCCTGTCCTGCCAAGAAAGAGAAAACATCTGCTGAGCAGCAGCAAGCATAAAGCAGCATTTCAAGACTCTATTTGCAATTAGGCAACTAAGGCTTCTCCTTTTGATGAAAAAGCCTCCAGTTTTTAAATTCAAATGTAAATGGAAGAGTTAAAATATATTTTACTCTTGTAATTCAGAAAGCAAATCAATATTCACTATTACTTATTAGGGGTTACTACTGATCTGTTTACGTTGCTTCTTGGATGACTAACACGTGTTTCTCCTATCACCTGAGAAAAATTTTGGAACAACATATGTGAGCAATTAAACTTAATAGTGAGCAAGCTGAAAAAATACATCAGTCTGGCACCAAATCTTAGTTCTGCCATGAGTGTCCAGCATGACTTGGATAGCTTATTTAGTTTTCCTGTTCCTGAAAGGAGAGTAATTCCCTTCTCTTCTTGTTCTTTCCATCTTCTATTTAGAGCATAAATTTTAATGGACAGAACTCTCTTGCTCTGCAAGCATACTGTATTTTGTACAATGAGGCCAGATCCTGGCTCGTTCACCACCCCTTCCACAAGCACAGATGACGACCACTTCAGATCTTGCTCAAGGCTCTGTAAATCTGTAAAACCTACAGCTCCAATAGATTATGACAGTCTTAGAGTAAAATTATTTTTTCCCCATACACAGATTCAGCTTTATTAGCAGACAGCTACATGTGGTAACTCTTCTACAGCCAGGATGGGCCTCACCTGTTGGCCACAGGGAAAGGATGCCAGATGCCAGGCAGCGTGTCTATGCAGTGCATACCACTCGCTACATCTTCCTTTTAGCAAGAGATGGAGGTTGGGTCAACCTTCTTTTCCCTAATCATCTTGTGTAAACAGAATTATACATGAACTCAGATTAGGACTGAAGGGGAATATAGGTTGGTAGATCTGTTCTAGGAAGAGTCCCCAACAGCACAGCCCTTATTCACTTTAAACTTGCAGTAAAGTCATAGTTGAGGCTGAATTAAACACTTAGTAAGAAAACTAATACAAATGATCTGATGTCTAAATTAGGACCTTTTAAACGTCAATTGCTTTGTCACTGATCTATGTGTTTGACCTGCTCAGTCAACGCGTATCATGTTGTTGGTCTCAGCTTTCTGTGCTAGACTTAGGTTTCCATTCATTGGCTATAAGCTTCTGGAAAAACTGAATTGAGAAATGGAAACCAGGCCACCTCCATATTTTAAGACAATTCTACAGAAAAATTCTTCAGTTTAGTTGAGGCCTAGTAGGCTCCACAACCAGGGACTTGGGACATAGGGACTTCTCAACACTCTTTACTTACTGCAATGTTAATTCTGTAGCTCCCTGTTCTATGAGATTGTAACAAAGCCGCCACCTGAAAGGAATTCAGTTGTCTTTTTTAAAAAACAGAATCACTGAAATACCCAGGTTAGCAGAACTACCATCATAAATCATTTGCTCTTGTCATTTCTCAGCTTCCACAGAAAATAAGGTAAAAATGTTAAGTATCACCCCACGTTCTATTGGTTTCAGTCTTAAATCTATTACCTAATTGTGGAACTTCAGTGAGATATTTTACCTGAAGGGTGGCATTTTGTTTTATTGGTTTTGGTTGGGTGTGGGTTTTTTTGCATTTAAAATCTTTCTCTAGAAACAGGGCCAGCAGAGTGCTGCATCTGATCCTTAAGTGAACACAGTCTCACATTGTTGGAAAGTAATGTTATTGAGGTAGCTAGAGAAAAGGAATGAAAGAGAAAAGGTAGGACAAAGTGACTAGAAATTTCACACACGCTACTAAAAATGCCACCTCCCTGTTCTTATCACTTGAAATCTAGTGAAGCAAAACTGTCTTTCCTTCCTTACTGAAAGGTCTATAAAACACTTCTAGTTTCAAATCAGCAGTTCTATGAATTAACTTTCAGCATACAAGAAAATATTTCTTTGTTTTCTCCCCCACAAACAGTACAATACAGAGCTGAGTTTATTTTCTCCTGTACTTCCGGATTAGCGCGCCTTTAGGTAGAACAAGGTTGGGAAATCTGAATTTAATGGAAACTTTCCCGAGAAAGTGAAACCCTAGCCTATGAAAAAAATAGAGCGAGAAAGATTTTGAAGTGAATCATAGTCTCACTGTGTGTTACTCAGGGCAGGGAAAATATATAAAGACAACCTGATGCTTTCTGTTAGCGCAAATCCTTAAGCATTGCGTGTTTGGGAACTTACGATAGATAAATACAGCCAAAACTGCTTAGAGGTTCCATCCATTTTGCTTTGGATACAGAGATTACATTTTTTTCCCTCCTCATGTAGTAAAACCCGCTTATATTGACATGGTTCTAGGTGCTCAGGGGTAAGGGTGCAAAATCCCTTGATGTATTCACAGCAGAATCGCCTTACTGCAACTGCAGCGTCGTGGAACACTGCAGCTATGATTCCCAGGAATACAGCAAGAATCGCAGCTCAGACTGACGTGTGGTCCCTCAGTCCTATCTTATGTGGCACGTTAAAACCCTGGGAGCCACAAGCTTTCCTTCACCTCGTCCAGCTAGCAGCTGAATTTCCATTTATATTTATTCTGTCATGCTCTACCCAGTTTCAAGTGATATCATCAATCTAGCAGGGAACCAGAGACTGGATTCTCTTTTGGCACGTGCCAAATGCCTGAGGTGTAGAGAAAATAAAATCCTGAACAGACAGTGAAAGAGAGGTGCTGGTCTTTAAAACAAAAGCCCTGTAAGCTGACAGCTATTTTAGCTCTATGTCCATCTGTCCAGGTGCTGCTTTTGGACTTTCTTTTTAAGTCCCCTATTTTGGTGGCACACAAACCTAGCAAGAATCAAAAGTTTAGCCTCAGAAAAGGCTGCAATGCTGCAAATTTCCCTGAAATTTAACAGTATGAAGCACCGAGCTGCCAAGATCTAGGACCTAAATCCTCATGATATCTAACTGATATCTAACTCCAAACCAGCATGGGCTTGAAGGCTAATACTTTTAAAGGCATTAGGCCCAGAGCACTATGGTTCTGTTTAGCACCCAGCAGTACCTCAGTCCCTTGCTAGCCCTAAGTGTGCTACTGTTCAAACAAAGAGGTATTATTTGTCTGAGGTGTAAAAGAGCCCAGACCCACTAAGTGCTCAGTAGCACCTCACTGGAGTTAGCGAGGACTCCCTCTCAGCAGGTCAAGGTAGCCAGATGCATTGCCATTGGTGCAGCAATACTGCCCCCAGGTAGTTTAGCTGAGATTAGTTCTGGTGTTTCACTATCGTGGATCACTTCATGGTGAAGATACGGTTCGAGTGATTTCTCAGGGGTCACCAGGCAGTCAGGGAATGGCAACAAACCAAAGCTGTAACTAGTGGGAAAGAAACTGAGGCAGCATTCACCTACACGCACCACACATTGGGGGTGTTGGTCGACTGTTGGCTGAACATGAGCCAGCAGTATGCCCAGATGGCCAAGAAGGCCAACAGCATCCTGGCCTGTATCAGTAACAGTGTGGCAAGTAGGACTCCGGAGGTGATCATCTCCCTGTATTCAGTACTGCTGAGGCCCCACCTCCGAGTACTGTGTCCAGTTTTGGGCCCATTACCACAAAAAAGACATTAGGGTGCTGGAGAGGGTCCAGAGAAGGGCAACAAAGCTGGTGAGGGGTCCAGAGAATAAGTCTTCCAAGGAGAAGCTGAGGGAGCTGGGGTTGTTCAGCCTACAGAAAAGGAAACCTTATCACTCTCTACAGCTACCTGAACAGAGGGTGTAGAGAGGCAGGGGTTGGTCTCTTCTCCCAAGTCACAGGCCTTGGGAGGAAATGGCCTCACAAGAGGAAATGGCCTCAAGTTGCGCCAGGGGAGGTTCAGGTTGGATACTAGGAAAAATTTTCACACGGAAAGGGTTATCAAGCATTGGAACGGGCTGCCCAGGGAAGTGGTTGAGGCACCATCCCTGGAGGTATTCAAAAGACAGGTTGACATAGTGCTCGGGGACATGCTTTAGTGACCGATTTTTGTCAGAGTTAGGTTGACTGTTGGACTAGATGATCTTAAAGGTCCCTTCCAACCTAGATGATGCTATGATTCTATGATTCAGCTCTAAATCTGCAGACCACTCAGGCCTTCTGAATGGCCAGGAGCACATCCACCAAAATATGTTGATAGTTTAGTTTGAGACGAAGAACTAACTACTGTTTTTCTTTTCAGACTATTTGAGTGGTAAAATACACACAGGTGAAATAAAAATTGCCTGTTCTTCTAAAAAAAAAAAAAAAAGAAAAAGAAAAATCCAAAATACACTTCGAAAACAGAATCAACACTTCCTTCCTTTTACGCAAATTCACTGTGGAAACTTTCTTGTGTTTTCTTTCACGTGATCCAAATTTGTGTAAGAAAAATTCCTTACAGTCAGGTCTTTAACTTTCCTTTAGCTATGGCTAAGAAGGACATTCTTACCTGTAACCGTTTGGTAGCTTGGCCCAAAGACCTTTCTACAGCTTTAATGCCGTTTTCCAGTCTCAGACTCTGCTGGCCCTGGATATCTATTTCACCCTTCACCTTCTCGATCTTTTCCTTGACCTCTTCTTCATTCACTTGGGACTCTTGAACTTCCCGCTGCAGCTTCTCTGCTTCAAGGCCACTCTCCATGTTGTGGATCTGAGACAGATAGTCCTTCAGCTTGCTCTCACACTCCAGGATCCTCTGCCTCATCTCCTGCAGCTGCTCCTTCAGCTGTTTTTCATTCTCCTGTTCGATCTGCAGCTCGTTTTCCCAGAACTCTTCCTCTTCAATCTCCACTTCGTTCCTTTTGATCTTCTGCTCTAGCTTGAGGATTTCTTCTTCCAGGCTGGAGTTATACTTTTGTTCCCAGTAGCGGATCTCAGCTTCGTTGGACTCCAGCTGTTTCTCAATGCACTGAAGTTTCTCTGTCTGGAGGAGGATCAATTTCTTCAGCTCATCTGCTGTTGTTTTACAGTTGTTGAGCACCTTTTGCTTGAACTCGGATTCTTTGCTTTTCCCAAAGATGTCCATTAAGCCCTTGGCCCCGCCGGTGAAGGTGAGGGATTTCCTTTTCGGCTCCCTCCTCTTCATGGATTTGTCGCCAGGAGGCCTCAGCTTGGCCAGGGGGGGCAAGCTTTGCCGGTACAGAGTCCTCTCGGGGATGCGAGCCACACTGTCCGAAGTTGGCCGCTCGCTCAGGGAGGGCCCGGTGCGGCGCAGAATCAGCTGCACGTCGCTCGCGTACTGTCCCCACTTGTTCAGCGACACGATGGGGTTTTCGTGCGGTGCCAGGTGCCGCTCCGTGTCCCGCCATTTCTCGATCAGCGTGTACCTGCCGGTGCGACCTGCAAGGCAAGCACAGCCGTCAGCCGGGTGGCCCGCCAGGGGGCGCTGCCGGACAGCGCCAGCGACGGGCGTTCGGCGGGGACGGCGCGGGCCGTGGACGCCCCCTGGCGGCCCCCCGGGCCCGCTCTCACCGTCGGGCTGGCCGGGGGAACGGGGCCTGGGGTCGGGTGGGTGAGTATGCGTGGGGGTGCGAGGCGGGTAGAGCGAGGAGCAGAGACGCTGCTGGGGCAGGAACCGCCCGCGCTCTCCCAGTCACCTCGGAGGTGTCTGTGCGTGCGGGCACCGGCCTCCCACTGACGGAACAGCACAGTTGTTAGCACGTTTTTCTCATGCGGGAGTAACGCCTGCTCCTTCATTGACTGAGCTGAGAAGCGTCTGTACGTTACTTAAACTGCAAACTATCTCAGGAAAATCCTCACTGCACGCAGCAATAACTGGACAAGGGAGTACTGAATTACATTGCACATACAGGAACTGCACAACTCCAAGGCTTCTTTCACATTTTTAGTCACAAACTGAAACCAGTGACACTGATAGCTAGCAAAGAACTACATCCAATACACGTCTCTCTCTAGAGAAAGAAAACAAGAACAGAAAAAGCTCCACATCTTTCATACAACCACAGAGGAGAATCAAAATTTGGAGTTGATATACTTGCTTTTAAACTGCATCAGTGATCAGAGGCAACTGTTAATCACCCAGTGAGCCTTAGTTCACCATCTTGTCCCCCAGCTCCAGTTAGCAGAGAGTGGGGAAAGCTGCCCAAGGCCACAGCATTATGCCAGCTCATGAGGCCCATGGCAGCGCTGCCAACACAACAAACCTTCACAGAGGTGGCAGAGGCTGCTTGTTGGGAAATAAGCAACTTGGGCTCCCAGCACAGACATCTTGCCTGTAAGAGCAGCTCACAAGTTCCCCCTGGGGTACACAGCCTTCAAGAAGATGCTCGAATTCAAATCCTTTAATAACTGTAAAGATGTGTTGTGACCTCTATATTGACAGCTAGCTCTACCGTGCAACACAGTTTACTTTTTTAAGGTAGGGGGAAGTACAACTTAGGTCCACAACTCATTTGTGCTGCTTCCAAACAACCTTAATGGAGTTTCCTCTGACAACCCTTATAGGATACTTTGAATGCTACAAAAATCCAGCACTTGAGGGTTTCCACTATTTTTATTTTTTCTAACCACTCTTACTACTTTGAGATACAACATTCTCCAAATGCAGGAGAAAGTTTCCCTTATCATCACAGTGACTTCACTTAAAAGCCACAGTATTGTTTACAAAAAGATGTGAATGATCAACTGGTTTTAAAGCATCAATTTCTGAACAGCTCCACAATTGCCACTTGCCTTAAAAACATCATTAGCTATTTTTATGTATTACATATATCCACTTCCATGATAGGTCATCATTCAAACAAGGATTTATTTCAGCACATAAATGCCTGAAATACATGTCATGCTTACAACTATAAGTGTGAAAGTTGGAATAAATGTAGTTATCAGTGGTAACCCACTTGATGTGTTTTCTTTCTTCACGCACCCACCCGACCACCACCTGTTTCCCAAAAGAACGAAAAATATTCTAATCTCAGTCTGGAGAGATCTGCCTGCAACCACAACACTCACACAGATTCCCCACCTCAAATTTGTAGGAGACAAGCTCCTCTGTGGTAATTAACACATTATGTGGCCCCCCTAAAACCTGATATTGTCACAACAGCCTTATAAAGAGCTCCCAGGGATATAGCTACTTGTGTTTGGAATAGTTCTTCTGATCTCACTTTCTCACAATTAGTTCACGATGCAAAGAACAACAACAAAACCAATAATCTCTACAGGCACTGTCTAGAAAATAGGCTGCTTTGGCTGATGGTCGCACTAGTGGTAGTTAGCTGGCCAGATAAAAGACCAAAATGTCTGTGGTCTCTTCCAAGTTCGGAGTGAGAGTTCAAAGAGTACACGAAGATTTGAAGTCAGCAAAACAAGGCAAGCAGCATGGGAACAGCAATCCAACCCCTCTAATGCCTTCTAAATAAATGGCTTGAGGTAAGCAGTGGGGGGTTGGAGGAAGAGAAGGAAAATAAAAATCTATCAGCATACCAACATGCTTGGCCAACACTCTCAGAAACAGATTTAAAGTTTATCGTAATAAAGTACTTCAAAAACAAGTTTACTATGCCAAGATACAAAGTCAGACATTTTTGCCAACCCACAATATTGTTCACTGATCCATGAATATTTCTAGTTTGCGGTAGGCATCAGTGTTGCTATAGGAAAAGTAAACCTAGTGCTGTTTGCCATAGCGTACTAACAATAAAGTCCCAGAGACGAAAAATGAAGTAAAAGCATACCACAGAACCCAGGACAAAGGTTGCATTTTACCACTCTATTTTGCTAATCTTAAAAGCTTTCAGCTTTCAGCTTGTAATCATGGTAATGTTACTAATGTTCTTCTGGTGTCAGAAACAGCCAAGTTGAAAGAGGTCTTGAAATTGTAAACAAGAGTACCACTAGGGGAGTGATCAGCATGCAATTTCTATTCACTTTACTATTAAATTCACTACTTAAAAGTAAGGTAGCAAGAGGCAAAACAAGGGGCGGTGGGAATAAAGCTAACAATCTCAACCAAAAGTGAATTAAGGAATTAAGCGAAGCACTTGCCAGGAACTATTTCCATTTTAGCTTAGGTGTCCAAATCAACTTGCAGTTCTAAATACTGAACTCAGCACTCAAGACCCACACAGAAGACAGTGTTTTGTAGAAGTAACACTTAGAGTTCAACAACCACACCTGGAGCGCAGTACTCCGCTATAACAAAGCTGTCCTCATCTGAGATCATTACCTAGGTTTCTGGTATTCAGGCTGGGCATGAGCAGATTAACAATGCCTGGACAACCACAGCTGTGACGTTGGCTTGCATTAGAAGGGATTAATTCACAAATGAGAAGGGTGAGTTAATTCAAAACTAATAGAAGAATATTTCAGAACACAGGCATCCTTGCAGCAAACTGCTGGTTTTGATGTGCCAATGAGAAAGCAGGTTGCTTGCGCTGTTGACAAAGAACAATTCAACCCCTGCATGCTGCTTCTTGTCTTGTGTGGGGTTGTCCACAAGCTGCCTGAAAAAGAGGTTGGTTGTGCTTACACAGCCCCTGGCAGAACTCGGTCCTACCTCATTCATGCAAATCGTATCATTTTAAAAACCAGTTACTGTTGTATTCATGTAAAACGCCCCATACCATCAATGTATGGCATTCATTAAAATATAGTGTGTTTTCCCCAGCTGCATCTTGAAGACATTGAATCTCATACAGATACATGAAGTGTTTCCAGGTAAGGTCAGCTGAGCAGTGTAGCAGTCAATTCAAGAAGCTGCCAAAGCACAGCTTTAGTTATTGTACTGATGTTCACAATGTGTGTGTGCCTTCTCAGTGCATCCCTTACAACTTCAGGAACTAAATTTTTCTTGAAGAACACATACATATTAGAACACATTACACATACTGGGTGGTTTTTAATACTCTTATCAAAGCCTGGTACTACTAAGAATGGTAGAGAAAACAATCCAGACAGCCCCAACCAAGCACCAGCTGTGCTGTGTTCTGTGGCTCACTCCTCAGAAAACAGCAGTTCAGGGGCTGGAGAAAGCACAGAGCTTTTACACCCCATTCACTGTCCAGCAACTTCTCATTAATGTTCTGCGCTGACCATATAATATTACCATCTCAAAACAATCCTCAAGAACTTGTATCTGTTTTACAAGACAGCAAAGGACAAGCTGCAGAAGTAGGTACCTATTTACATTAATATAAAGAACACCACATCTGCACAAAGGGCAGTGACATGGTAACAGGGTAAGTTTACAGCTACAGCTACCTAAGTGTACAAACTTATCACAGCTTCTATTAACATAGGAACATTTTCCAAAACAATCTTTTATTATAAAAGGTAGAAAAAGGTCAAAAAAGGAAATATACGGGCTCAAGAATGCTGACAGGGTGCAACTAGCTGTCATGAGTGGTTTGAATCGGGCTCTAACACCACCAGTTATCGCTTATCAATGAGAGATTAAGGAGCTAATTACAGCCAGTATCTTGGATTGGCCACTGCTCTATTGTACTGACACACAGCAAGCTCTGGACCTGAAAGCCCAGGTCATGTGCCCAACTGCTGTAATTCCAGTTTGGGATTGATGTAATTTGGCAATTTAAACACAGATTCCACTACAACGAATGGCGATTAAACTAATGAAATATAGAACAAGGTAGTTAAACATCTTTTTTTTAAGACTCACAAGAGGTGGGGCTTTTAAATTACACTCCATGTAGGACCCATACAACTATTATTCACTTTAAGCTTCTCTATAGGCTTTACTATTTGCAGCTGACACAGTAGACATGAGTGACTATTTCTGCTGCCAAAAGTAAAAATGAAACTCCAATGGGATGCAGCAGTAGCAGTGTTTCTGATGCAATGCTTTTGGCATGACTGTAACTTGAGAATTCATCAATACTGTTCTTAAGGCAGAACTCGGTCCTACCTCATTCATGCAAACTGTATCATTTTTAAAACCGGTTACTGTTGTATTCATGTAAAACACCCCATATCAGCAATGTATGGCATTCATTAAAATATAGTGTGTTTTTCCCAGCTGCATCTTGAAGACACTGAATCTCAATGCAGATACATGAAGACATGATTAATCCATTTTCTCCCTCCCAAAAGTTCATCATCCTCTACTTGCAAAGCATTTCAGGGACAGGCACTGCATTTTTTGTATGCAGGCAGGGCTATCCACCATGTAAAAATGTATCTGTGCCTGATCTTTCCAGCCAGGCTACAAAAGTTTATTTCGAGCATGAAGTAAGATCCAGCTTTTCTTTAAGTGTCTCCCCTGCTTCACGGCCAGGACCTGCAGCAGTGGGTCAGTGCAGGTAGGTGAGTCGTTGCCCTGGTCTCACGCTATTTCTGGGAACGGTGGCTAGATGAACAGTCTTAAACACGGGGGTAACTCATTCCCTAGGGAAAAGGCAAGGGTGGGCAAGAGGGGGCCTCTGTCCCTGAAGGTCGTGCAGTCTTGTTCTCAGTTTCTCCTCTTTCCCCATGACTACCAAGATGCACTTGGTGCCAGAGGAGTTACTTTTTGGCAGGCACGTTCCTAGCTCCCCGTTTTTTCCCAGGGATCCCATGGCCTCTGCTTCTGCACTGCAGCTGTGCCAAAGACCTTCCCTGCAAGGTGGTACTCGGGACAGAGGCTGAAAAAAGAAAAGGCAACTTCTGTCTTAGATGCAAGTTTTAAGATAGCAAAAGGGAAGCTGTACTAATCTTATTCTTGAGCTACATCTGAATCAGCATGCCAAACTCACAACAGCTAGAATATACAAACTGTCACCTATCTGTGCACAAGTTTCCATGGAGGTAAAAGCCAGGTATGCCAACATATGGTCAAGCCAAACCCAGACTCCCCAGAGCTCTGGGGTACTGACAAATGTATCTCCTCCCCAGCCCTGGACACAGCTTTTTGACCCACTTTCCTGGAGATAGCCCTCTAGCACTTGGCAACTGGATACTGTCTTTCCTAACAAGGCAATATAAAGAAAAATAATTGTACATGGGTAAAAATCTTTTAAGAACTCTTAACAAGTGGAACACGTGGGAGAAAATGTTCTGTCTTACCAAAGGGGCAACACAATTAACTCATGAATCTTTAACAGCACTGATAGCAAAGTAATCGCTGGCAGTTTTAATAAACCCAGTATGATTTGAACTCGTTAACTTTGAACTAGGAAGCTGCTATTTCATCCATTATGTGATACTTAAGTTAACAGCTGTAGCAATTTAAAGAAATACCGTCCCAGCTACCTGACAACTCATTAAACACCCAAGAAAAATTAAGAGCAAAAAGGCCTTTAAAATAGAGTTTGCATTGCTCAGGTTCTCATCTCATGCCATATTATGCATAGACTTGTGTGCATACCACAGGAAACAATGAAAAGCAGAGTAGGGGTTCAGTCCTAGTAAAATGTGCCCACAGAGATACAAAGGCTCAAGTCTAATGACAGTGAGGGCAGTCTGCTCAGTTCACTAGGTACAGCTGTGCTCCGTCAGGACTGAAGCCTTAGTTTGTTGCCTTTCACTCCCAGAAAGGGTATACAAGAGTTTATCATCATCTGACAAAACAAAGCACTTATTGTCATTTCATCCTTTCAACTGCCTTTTATCCAAGCACCCTGAGGTACCGCACTTATTTTAGACCCATTTCCTAAATAGGTAAAACAACGTGGAGGAGCAGTTTGGCCAGGGTCAAACAGGCAGACAGGGCAAAGCAGATAAAGCAGCCCAGGTCTCTGGTGCACGTGCCACTGCCACACTAGGCACACCACATCGGTAGGAGTGGCAACAAACCATCCCACCCAACCACTGTGCCAACCACACCAAGGTACTGTCACTACATTTCTGAACCATGAAGTTTATATGACCACATCACAGGATCACCACAGCGTGCACCTTTCTTGCACTTAGTAGCCCCCTCTTAATGTTGCTATTTGAAGCAGCGGAGAATGAAATTTTGGGGTCAAAAATAACACAAGTTTTAAGTGATTCTTAGCAGTAAACTACATGATTAATGTTTAAAATCTTCAGTCTGTATGTAACAATTTAATTTACTGTCAAATGTACATTTTTGAAACAGACAATGATGGATGTCATAAAATCTAATTCATCTCTACCGGTAAAAAAAAAATTAAAACAAGACTCATGGCTCTCCATTTAAACTGTGTGCTGTGGTATATTTTTACTTTTCGGTGAGGGCTTAGTTTCTCATGGTGAAACAATCACTACTTTATTTGTATTATAAAGTCAAATCTTCTTCTTCGTAATTTGCAAGCAGCCTGAGTTTAAAAATAAAAAGGAAAAAAAAAATGTACCCCTGGATAAAACCTCTAACAGGTAATAGCAAGTGTTCTTCGAGATTCCAGCGGGAGGTGATTTCACTCTCTGGAAACTTGTAACTGGATAGCTTGATGGCTGTCTTGAACAGAATTCCAGTGACTGACCCTCCCTCCTGCTAAGGCATTTCTAACTCTTTCTAAGTTAGAGACACAAACAATTACAGTATCTAAAAATTATTTTCAATAGATATTATTCTCTCTCACATTCATTAAAATATATAGATTTTTAAAATATGCTTTGCTGGGATCACCAAAGGAGATAAATCTCCCCCCCCCCCCC
>VXBJ01004104.1:444544-460265 GCA_013400055.1 Nycticryphes semicollaris
CTTTGCTTTTCTTTTGTATGTATTCAGTTCTCTGTTTGCTGACAGTTAACTCACGTACCCTTATTAGCTTCTTTGTCTTTCTGAGGGTCATTTTGACAGCCCCAAATACATTCAACTCATGTTTGTGCCTAGATGCACACTCTGCTTTTGCAATAATGAAGACAAGATTACCCTTACCTCCTACACTGTATAAAAATTGCTCTCTGAAGCCACTGGAAAGGGATGGTGGGCTGGGCAAAGCAACATAAGGTTTCATATTCCCATAAATTCAAAATCAGTTCACCCTAGGCATAACTTCTTATTTTAACAATAATTGGGAATAGGAATGCAAAGCTAATTTACTGAGGAGAGGTACACAAGCCAAAGCATGCCTCTGAATACAGCTTCCCCCCAGTTTTTCAGGGATCAGGCTCCATAGCAACAGGTACTTCTGACTGGAACCAAACCTTAGAAATCTGACATCCCCCAGCTACTTCCTCCCCCCCACCTCTCTCCCATGTGCTTTTTGTTCTCCACTACCTTGCCTGAAGCCGCCTCAATTAAGTTGTTTGCCATGCATTAAAAATTTTTTTTCCCTAAATTCTCCTTTTATCCTAACTGGCTGATGGTACCTTACTCTTTCAGGTATTTGTTCAGATTTTAAGTGTAAAGAAAAAAATCATTCTATATATATATACACATATATATAAACATGCACACATCTATATGATACAATTCTGCTACCTCTTTGCAGCTAGTGTAAAAGCTGCAGAAAGGCTACAACTTCACGGAATATAGGCAGAACTGGCAAAGTGCAAAGAGCCTCTCTTGTATTTAAGAAAAAGAGATATCCAAGCAGATGTTTGCAAAACATCTTGACATAAGTGTTAAGCCATGAGAAACTCCGAGAGCTAAAATTAAGATGTTGATTTCACCTTGTTTCCATTTTTTAGAACGTTAACATCATTTGAAAGCAATATGCACCTCAAATTGGAGTTCAAATCCTGCTGCAGCTGAAGCCAACTGAAGAATTTTGACCAATCACTTCAGTAACTTTCTGTTTCCCCAACAAATAATCAGCATGCTGTTTAGTATACTTGAAAGTGAGCACTCTCATTCACATTTAGCCATAACCAAACGTAATCTAGAGTTTAGCACTTTTCCTTTGTTTCTCCTTCTCCGTGGATTATGACCAAGCTGTGCTCTTTGCCCTTCCTTATTAAGACACCAGACAGGGTTCTGGACAAAGAGCCAGCTTGTTTCACCCAGGTTGGAAGCTGTTAATAAGAACAGTTAGTTAGTGCAAGCAAGGCTTGATTGAAAAAGAAAAAAATATACAAGTAAAAATAAGCCAGTTCATCTACCCAGAAAAAGCTTATGAACCATCCAGAAGAGCGTGACAGTACTCCCTGTGAAAAAGGGAGGCAGCATTTGGCAGATCCTCCCTACTGTAAGCATCCTGGTATAGAGCAAAGTAACGTCTTCCAGATGGAGACAACTGCAAATACAGAATTGGCTGCTGGACACAAACTATTTACCAAAAAGCCCCCTCCCTTGGATTGATGAAGGAGGTGTCCTACAAGATATGCAGCTTCCTACCAATAAACGGGCAAAAATCTTTGATGGCAGGTTCAAGTCAAAATATCAAGCATAAATCTACTGCACACTAAGTTTTTGTGGTTTTGAAATCTGCATATGACTTTCTTTGAAAAGAAAGTGTTTATACAGAGGTAGCATCCGATTTTTTTAGTGGGACTAAGTCATTTCCTCTTGTGGAGTGTTATTCTTTCACTGTTCCAGAAGAATGCCCAGAGATAATAAGCGCTGCTTAAAACAAACAAATCAGAGGTCCCACAACCATGAAGATGCCAGTGTCAAGAACAAGCCTGAAGGAGAGTTTAAGCACCAAGGCATTTTCCTTACATGAGACTGGCCAAAGGATGTACTAACACATGTCTGTGTGAAACAGGCCAAAATCCAGACACCACAAGTGATATCCAAGACACACACTATCTGTGAGAGGACAAGACAGCACCACTATGTCAGTTTGCATAAACTCTGAACTACCAGAGGATGTTTCTAGCAACAATGGCTGCTAGAAATGTCACCTCCAGATAACCTAGAATTCCCTAGAAGTCCCGAAGTCACAGCTTCCCAGTCAAATTACTAGTTAACTTGCATCCAGGAACCCTCAGCTGCCTAGTGCAAGAGCAATTGCTTGCTTTGCATTTTCTCCTTGTGCACTGCAGCTAAGAATATGGTGGAGGAAAAAAAAAAAGAGGACAAGAAGTACTGTTTTGAAGCAGGGGATGCTACTATAGGTATTTTCCCCAATTACAGAACATCCCTGACCTTTCCTTGAGCTACAATCTTTACAGCACAGAAAAGTCATATTGGAATTCTCTCTTCTCTTTGTATTGGTGAGAACTGGCCAGAAAAAAACCATTAACTTGTTTTCTTTCAGGGGTGGGGGAGTGAAAAGAGGAGGCAAACAAATCAGGTTTTGTCATATCTTTTAAAGCTAAATTTTATTAATGGCATCTATGAAGTGAGTTATTAGTTTAAATAATTCTTCCACCTCGAAAATTGTATTTTTATCTCTAGTATTTTAATTCTCAGTTTGATCTCTGACTTCAGATGCCTTATAGAGCATCATCTTCCCTCACAGTATTTTGATCTCAGGCCTTGCATCTCTTGATTTTTCATTGTCCGTGGTTCTAAGTCATCTTTGTCCAAAATGTAATTTGTTTCCTTTTCAGACACACAGAAACAAGTGACTGCTATCTCAAAGGCCTCAGCACAATCTCTCTCTTCCCCTACTTCCCCCTTTTCCCCTCACCAGTCAACAAAAGGGATGGAAACTGAATTGAGTCTTTGCTGTCCCTGGTGACCCTTAAGGAATAAGCTGAAGACCACATTGGTATACCAAGATCATCAGTGCTCTCCCTCCATTTTTATCAGTTTGCTTCATTAAGCTGGCTCATGATTACAAGTAACAAACTGAAGAAACTCGAGGTAACATTTAGCAAGGATTTAACTGCAGCACAAACCAGGATTCACCAGGTTGGGAGCTGCAGCATGGGAGATGAGATAGCTAGAAAGCTTCAGCATCACAGATTGTGCCTAAAATTTGTATACCTACACAAAAAAAGAAGTTCTAATCCACTGTCACCAATACATATTGATGACTAAAGTGCTGATGCTTTCCAAACCCATCACATTCTGTCACACCTTGTATCTTGACACACAGTTTTGAAGCTACAAGGGTTGACCCAACTGTGTTCCATAACACTTTCAAATCACCACACGATGTTTGAAAGAAAGCAAACCAGCAAGCAAGCTGATGAAACAGGTGGCTTATTAATGTTTCTTTGTATTTGGTCACTGTTAAGAATGTAACCTTGCATTTTTAACAGTAAGTTTCACACTCTCACACTTGAATTAATTCAACAGGTGCAACTCCGAAGTTAATACTCTCCCTAAGATTAGATACAAAAAGCATCTGAACTCTACATGGGATTGAGGCAAAGACTTTTAAGTCAGAAGCAAAGGTCCTTGGGACTCTCTATCAACTAGATTTCAGTCATGCAATTTCAAAGCAAACTTTCAGAGCATTATGTTTAGGATATATACCAGCAAACCAAAACAGTACCTGATGCAGTGCTTGCTTTCAGCTCTTGAGACCAACAGGATTTATTTTAATACAAGTCTGAATCCAGTTCAAGCAGGTTTAATCACTAAATCCCAACCTTCAATCTGTGTCAGGATTAGGACTGAAGTATCGTCCTGTAGGTGGTTTTACACAAAGCACACTTTTCCCTCACTCTATATTCCAGCTACTAACAAACAAAATCACCAATATGAAACATCACAATACTGCTAGAGAGGCAGGACTCAGTGGACCCATCCTAAGAAAACTTCACTGCTCACCTCAGCAGAGGTTAAGACAGCAGCTGGGATGCATTCTATTCTATAGCAGATGAATAACCTTTTCCAGATACGTTAGCAAAGGAGACTGCACTGCATATAAATTCTGTGACCAACAGCTCAAAAGAATCATATACATTAAAGAAACACCTCATGATTCATCATCTTGAGTCAACTGACATATGTTTACTACACCATAATGTGTTCCAAAGCCCTTTAAGTATTTGTCCTTCATTAGTATGAAACATATAGTGCAGTTGAGAAAATAGCAACCACAACTTATATTAATAACAGCAACATTAAGTAGAAGTCACACTTATATATCCACTCAATGTTTCCCTCTCCCCTTACAGTTTGTCTGCAAACACTTAAAGCCAGTGAGGGACTGACTGAAGACATTTGCGTGCGATTGCCAATATTTACGCTAACAGCAATGAGGTCATCTGCTCTGTTTTGGCAAGGATTGGCTTAATTCTTGGTATTGCAAGGCTGAATCTGTTCTTTACACTTCAGTCAGTAAAGCCCACGAGGTACATTCACTGTGCTTTGTCATCTGCCTACAGCCAACCTGAGTCACAGTTGTCAAAATGCAGTGTTTCTTGGACTCCAGCTGTGAACTGAGGGCAAATTTCATAAAGCTCAGAAGAATACACAAACCCCCTTATTATACTCCTCACATTTCAAGATACAGACCAAGCCCCAACATCTTCTTCCACTACATTATTAGGAAAGTTGCATGTAAACGGAGCCTATTTCTCCACTTCAGCGCTTGTAATGATGGATGCAAAAAATACATCTTACAATTCAAAATTAAATTGGTATTTTAATTATCAAAAGTTTTAAAAGTCAATTCAGTATATGGTTTAAAACCCTGGTATTACATGACTACTGAAAAGAAATCTTACTGTAATTAAATTAAATTCCTGAAACAGAAATAAGGTGAGGCACTTTCAACTTAATCAACATAACTGTTTTAAAAAAAATAGAATCTCAAAGCTTTATTCAGAGAGTAGCTACATTATTCATTAAACATTACCCACTTCATATCACTCTCCTGGCAACCTAAAAGAGTCTGCAAGACAGAACAGAACAGATTTCTATAAGAAGTCTCTAAACAGTTTAGGTAAGTAATGGAAATGAATTGGGGGGAATCCATCTCTTTCTAAAATCTACGTTAGGCTATGCTTACTTCCATATTTCCCCAGGCACAAAAGAACCTCTTTGCTTCTTCTGTTCTCTTTTTATAAGAGTCAGCTGGCTCATTTAAGAATTTCCCCTCTCTAGACAATTGGGTAATTTTATTAATTAGAGCAACATCTGAGGTAATCATAATATACAGCAATAGCTTAAGGACTAAAATACACTAACTGCATTACTTAATTCCCCTAGTCCTGTTTTCAGTGCTGTTGCAGTGCTACAGCCAGCTCCAAGCCAAGCCTACACTACTTTGGCCAACTGGCTGCACTGCCTCAAAACAGACGTGGAACTGCAACACTACCTCAGGAGAAGAGTATACTTAGGTATCTCTGCTCTATTCAGCTGATAATTTTAGGGAACTCGCTACAAACTTCATAGTTTCTAAACTATTAATTCTCTTTAAGTTTGGCTAAAACTCACTTAAGAGAAGAAGCATAGAGATGAGTAACATGACTATAAACACACTTCCCTTTGGGAAGCTGTCTTACAAAGATCACACGTGGCATTCATTGAATGGCCCAGAAAAGAGCTCTTCAGGAAAAATATGATCCTATGCTAAAAAAATTGACAGCCACTAAACATAAGTCACAGTCTGCAATGCTACTGGAAAACAGCCATTAGGTCAATTCCATATAGCAAGGGGAAAAAAAACCTCAAAGTTTTCATTTTCCTGTTATTACCTTCTTTCTCTGTTGCAAAAATCTGTAAGCCAGCATCACATTCCACTTACCAATTCCCCCCCGTTTTCAGACACTATATTTTGTACAGCCTTTCATCTCACGTCTTAACGACTGCATCTTTCTCCTCCCTGCACCCTCAGCAATCCCACCTTGTCCATTTGCCCGGTATGATGATGTCACGACAGTTTTCTGGAGTCTCCAGACTTGGCAAAAACAGAGAGAGCAAAGTAGCCCCTTTCTCTAGTCCCTTTCTCTAGTACACTATACATGATTGACTTATTTTCATTCAGGAATTCCTTCCACACTCACCTCCACTGTCTTATTTCTCATATATTTTTCCAAGTGAACTGTATGATTCATTTGCAAAAGTCACCTCAAATGTGCACAGAAGTTACAGGTTAAACCTCCTTGTTATTCTCCTTCAAATTCTTCCTTTACCTACTTCTGCACAGCACCTACCCAAACACAATGGATGAACAGGTGGCATGTTGTGATCCTACTGCTTTTCATGCTAACCAATCTTATTCTACTCATCTTCATGTGCCCTACAGACACCTGAGACAGGGGATGTACCTTCTTTTAGGGGGTTCTGTTGTCTTTTAGAGAGGCCAAGACAAACAGTGATCTGCTTAAAGAACTCATTGAAAGCATCCAGCGGATTGGAAACTTAATTAAGCCTTTTAGGAGTGTATTTGTCCCACCAGAAAGAATTTTAGCTTCATTCCTCCTCTCAGGGTAGATCTTCACAATATGTCATTGAACTTCATTATTAAATGCTTGGGATGCCATGCACTGGTACTGAAGAACATACAGTCCAAGTTAAACTAAACAGCATTTCAGCTGCTCCATAATGCTGTGGTAAGAGGTGGATGTGCTCATGTACTCTCCGGGCTACCGTCTTACTGCTTATGAAGTACAAAGTCCAGCTTGCATTGGAGCTGTTGTTGGTTTGTTTGGGTTTTTTTTTTTGATTGATTTTTGGTGTTTTTTGTGGTTTTGGGGTTTTTTTTAAGGGTTTTATTTTATTTTAAATTGTCATTTCCCCTGTTTGCTCTTACCAAACCTCAAAAGTAGCATCCATTTCTGCGGACCGCTCCTCTCCACAGAGACAGGCTTGTGTTAGTCTGTCAGGCTGTGTTAACCATTAGCAGCAGGGAATGAGTTAAGAGACAAGGTTAAGGATTTAGAACTTTGCAACAGATCTTAACAAAAAGAGCTTGTCCAGTTTTCTTTTGAGTAAGTGGTTGCTGGTATTTTTAATCTTTACTGATATGCAGCTATGGAAACATACAATACCAGGCAATATTAGGAGGCTGGGACAGCTTATTAAGCACAATTACCTAGCACAGTCTAAATCCTGGAAAGAACTCAATGCTAAGTGCCTACAGAAAGTTTGTGCTATTTGGAAGACCGTGAGCCTTTTAATGTGCTTTAACCATAAGGTCTTTATTTAAAGACCTTAAATTATCTAATATAAAGCATCAAAGTGTGCAGACCCCCAAAACATGAAATTTAAATTAAGAAAAAAAAAAACCAAGCAGTTACATAAGTACAATGTATCAGAAAAGAGAATGGAGGTTGTTTGGGTTTTTTTAATGAGCAAATTTAAAAGTCACATTAAACCTCAAACGTCCCAATTACCCATGCGCTTCTAAGCATCTATATCAAAAAGAATGTATTTATTTCTCTAAGGAAGGTTGTTAGGCATTAGCAATCCTGGGGAACAGTTCAACATTCTGTGGATCAGACATCTTTATCACAGTTACATATCAACTTCTCCCAGGTTTCCATTCAAGAGTGCACAATTGAGTTTTACATTATATGCATGTAATATAGGCCAGCTTAAAAACAAACCAAAAAAACCCCAAAACAAAACACTAATATAAGTCCTTGGGAAGAGGTGACAACAGAGGCCTATGTTTTCAATAGCAAGTAGTTTAAGATTATTCATACAGCACTTGTTTCTATGTGTTTCATATGTTCAGGAGGCTTTAACTTCCAAGAAGGGCTGAGGCCTCAGGCTCTGCAACTTTGGTCACTTCAACACCTCAAATGGAATGATCGAAAACTGATATAGTCCAATGATTCAAAATTTTGATCTCATTTGCCAAGATCTCCATCTTCTGTTTTTATTTTGCTTAAGGTTTTCACTCACTGCATATGTTCATTCTAAGGTCAAACCATCTTTGTGTTAATTATTTCAGATGAGTGAACTGCAAGTTTTCCAAGGAACTACTGGCAATTTCCTAACCTAAAGAAACTTCCTCCTCCTGATTTCTTCTCTCCTTCTCATCTCATTTACAGAAACCGCTTCTACTGCCACCATCCCTCCTCACAAAACTGCATTGCAATAAAGTCCAATATGCAAAGAACATGGTTCTGGAACTGATACAGATTTAAGCCTTCATGATCTTCTCCCTTCTCCTTTTCTTTTTCCTTTCTTCTACTGCATAAACAATGCAGCTATTGGTATAGACATAGCTGAGCACCTTCACAGTAGCAGAATAAGTCAATATAGTAATTGAAAACAAATTTTGCAGCTTGATAGACATACAGACATAGTTAGTATGATTCACTCTATATTAAAGGTCATTGTTTACTATAAAAGGAATGTATTAAGGTTGTGACAATAATTTAATTTTCTGCCAGAAAACAAGGATGACCAATCAGACACTGTAATAGAAATCGCAATGGCAGTTCTTTGCATTTCATGATCCTACTTCTCAATGCATCTGTGTCCATTCAAAACCAGGAGAACTGGATTGCTCCAACATTTACCATTTTAGAGTGGAATGTCCTTACATAAGTATTAAGTTTGCATATAAAAGGTAGCCCATGCGTAACTCCTTTGAAAGCTTATTTCTGAAGGATAACAAATACCACGTTCTGTAGAGATGCAGGTGCACATCTCTGAAGGGAAAGGATTGGAAGAGGCAGAATTGTGAAGCAGCAGCCTTCCACTGGGAATGGGAAGATCCCAGAGTGTCCCTAAACCCCTAAAAAGACACTTTCAGCTCTGCTGTCTACAAGCTAGTGTGACTGTTCACTGAACTCCTACTCAGATTTTGGCCAACACGCAGCTCATGTTAAGGCCTGATGTACTGGGAGCAGCACCATTAAGTCAAAGTGACGGCAACACAGGCGGGACACAGTGGCCAGAGAGAGACAAATGTTATTATACAGCCATTGTCATCTGCAGCTTGCTGTCACCCACAGCCATAATCCTTGCATACTGGTTGTCTGGCAGCTTCTTAGAATCTGCTAACTTCTGGAAACGGTATAGACCAAACTTCCAAGCTAAAAGGTATAAATACATCAGCTTATCCAAAAAAAAAAAAAAAAACAAACCACTTTTGAAGTAGATCCAGCTAGAGCCAGACTGCTGAGGCTTTTGTGCTTTCCGGTGACACTGGGGATGCCTGCACCATGACAGAGGAAGGATGAGTAACAGATAACTGTTGGCTATGTAACTATTTTGCTCATGTGTGCATGAGTTACGAGCTGCACGTTATGAACTGCAGAACTTGTGAGTTAGAAACCTCACTAATTAAATGATGAATTTGTGAATTCACGTGCTAGACTAGTCTCTACAAAGGGCACTGAACTTTTGTTTATCGTGTCAGTTTGTTTCCTCTCCTAATGAGGTCAAAACACAGCTTAATTTACAGAGTATCTTGTCCTATAAATTTGAGGGATGCAAATGAAACGTGACAATGACGTATTGATATCGATAAGAAAAGAACAATCTCTTCACAGTGTTCCAATCAAAAAGTTTTGACTGGCTTCCTCTTTTTGCTTTTAGAAGCAATACAGTTCAGCAGTATCTGGGAAAAAAAACCCCGAGGATTAAATCTGTTCTCAATGTAAGAAGTCCTGTGTGACCTAAAAATCACAGCAATGTCGCTTTTAATGTGCTTTAACCATAACCTGAATTTGAGTGCATTTCTCTTCGACATACTGACCAGCCTAAACTTTCCCCTGGAACACCTACCATCACTGCCTTATAATTCATCTGTGTACATGCAACCAGAACAGTCAATAGCAGAAAATCATAGTTAGTTTGGGTTTCTCTGTAAAATGAAATCATGTTGTAAATGATTACAAGAAGAAAAGTACAATCAAAACTTTCAGCTCTTATTTTTATTGCCAGCCAGTGTCTGACTGGAGAGAAAGCAGTTTGCTTTCACTGCAATATCTGCATCCTTTGTAGGTGGTCAAGCCTGTTGCTCTCTCAGGGGAATAACGAAAAATTCTATGCATGGAAACTTCTAAGTTTCCAACCCTCTATGTGGGAGTAGTCCGCAAAAGAGAAAACCTTTAATTAAAAGCAACTTTGGAGCTAAAGTCCTGCTTGTTCAACTATTTGCAGTCCCTCCACTTGAAAAAGCTCACTGGGATCCTAGATAGAAGGTGAAACTGAGCTAACCAAATTTGAGAGTTTTGAAAGTTAGTAATATACTTTCTTGCTTCATTAGGCCTTTAATACCAGCTGTATCCAGAGACAAATACCTCTAAATATCTCAGAAATCTTTGCTTTCAAAAAGCTAAGGTACCTTCAACTATGGCATAAAGCTTTACTCATGCAATCTCATGCATTTTACTAAAGAAATAAAAAATGTTAGAGAACAGTATCGCTTCATCTGAATTCCACTGCTAGGGCTGGGGTTATACTGTTTTCATGTGCAAACACCATGTGGTATATCCTGCACTTTGCTGAAAAGAAGCAATCTAATACTAGGCTTATGAATCCTAAACAAACAATATTGTAATCCGAAACTGTCAGCTGCACATTAACTGCTGTGCTTTGTCAAAATATACTTTTAAGGACACACATGCTAGGAAAACCTGCAGGAAAAAAAGATCAGACACTAGCCCTGCCTGAGTTCTAATGCTTCCTTCAGCACGCCATCACACCTCAAACATTACCCTTGCAGAAATGCAAAAGCAAGTGGAGGTACGAGTTCTTACCTTCACATCAGACCAAACACCGCTGCATGAGCACTTTGAAGAATATTATTTAAATAACAGCATCGGAACAAACATCTGAGCAGCATGGTTTCAGGCTTGGAAACAACTCCAGCTGATAGTACTTCAAATTACAGAATGGACAGGAAAGCTTTAGAAAGCAGTATTTAAGACAGCAATGAATAACATTGTCTTAAAGCGACTTTGTAGGGTTACAGTCTCTGGTAAAGAGAGACCAAGAGCAAGACTCCCTTACAGATACACTGAACTTCGCTTCATTCTTTCTGTGCTCCAGGAATGGACTTCATAAAACCTGCAGTGCCAGAGCTCCCTACTCACAGCAGCATAAGGGCACAGGTAAACATCTGGGGACAGCCACAGAGACAGATGCACTTGCAAATGCCTCCCTCTTGCATCAGGCTCTTCAGTAAGGCTACGTGAGAATGGGGAATATTCACAGCTCAGTCTTTCTCAGGAATTCTAGTACCTAATGTTTCCTTTGGACTTGAATACTACACCCAGGGAGGAGGAGACTGTACATAGTAGCTCAGAGCATTTAGCCCTGAAGTTCTTGAGCAGGGTTCCAGACTTTACTTTTTTTTTTGAAGGTCCTCAAACCTCATCTTGTACTTTCAGATAGGTATTATGTTAGATGATGGCACACATCATTCATCTTCTTCTCATGAAACAACAAAAAAAAACCCAATGTACATAAGACTGTGGAAAAAGCAAGAGGGATTTTAGCTCTACAAACCTGGTAGTTAAAGGCATCATTATGGTATGGGACAATTTTCAGTTCCTAATACTGCTTACAGAGTTTGGATTAAAAAAAAGTTCTTTCATATTAATGCAGACACAATACTGACAGCAAAGATGAGAACTCACACTGTATGCTTCCCAAAGCACAGAGAAAAACACGCATCAGGGTCTCCAGTACAGCACTACTGGGCGAATATCACATTAACTTTCAGAGGGTGAAACACAAAAGCCATCTCCAACACTCTCAAAGACCAACAGTGACTAAAAATAGGACCAGTTGTATAACCCTGCATGAGTTGTTCAATAATAGGAAAAAACTGAAAGTTAAACTTGTATTAAACACATCCAACCATTTAGTATTCTGAAAGTATTAACCTAGGGGAAGAAAGAAAGCATGAAGACAGACACACCTTTACACTAAACAATAAAATGAAAATATAATTTCACTAATAATCTTTGAGATTTTCAATATTGTAGCATACCATGGGAACAGCAAATTTTGAAGAAAGCACACCACAAAGCAAAAATAGTGTATAAGCTTCATTTCAGGACATGTTCTGGACAAGTGCTGGATCACATAGTCCAGTCTCAGAAATTCTCTTCATCTTAAATTGCTTTATGATTCTTATTGTCTGTCAACATATAACAGCAGGTTAATACAAACACATGCACGTTAACCAGGAAGTTAAACAGTGACCATTGAGCTTACCTGAAGCAACTTTTAAATCATGGATCAATTAGGACTGCTTGAATGAATTAGCACCAGAAACTGTTACAGAGTTCTGATTTCAGCATCCAGGGAGCAGTTGGAACAGTTAAACCTTCAATCTTGTTACGCTAACAGAAAACTATTAGGATTTCTTGCTTCTGCTGACACTTCTCCTTGTGATGTTGGAAGACAAGAAGAAATGTAGAATGTAATCAAATATATTTGGTACATAATGAAACAAAACAAGCAACAAAAAAAACCCCAACAAACTTTCTTGCAGAGGTCATGTTGCCCTTCAAATACTTTATAAAGTAAGATTTTGCCTTCAAGGCCAAACCCAGTTATATAATCTATCGTTAGTTTTAACCTTAAAGTTGCCTCTGTCAGCCAGAAGCATCAAGGATGTTCCCTTGGCCCAAGCAGTGGTGGAAAGCACTTGTTTTCTCAAATGGAGGGAATCTACCACAGAAAAACTCACTGGAAGACAAGATTCCCCCTAAAACTTTTGAAATAGTCCAGCATGAAGAAATTGTTAATACAAAGCTTATGAGATCTGCAAAACTTTCTTAACCTCCTTATGTCCTGTGGCTTTAGTGCCAGCTCATTGCAAGATATGGAAAGAGACAAAAACTGCACCAGTGAAGGTGTAGACTGAGTTTCAGGCTCCAAGATCCTTCAACTGTCCTAGGACAACACTTACGTAGGTATTACAAGAAATCTCTTGCAGAAGTCAACCTACAATCTCAATACTTAGCCAGCATTGGCACTCAAAAAATCCCCAAACCCTACACTCCAAATCCTCTGCATAACTCCCAAGAGAACATAAAGACTAATTATGCACAGGTATTTACTCACTGCAGCAAGAGAAAGCTGAAGAAAATGCAAAACACTAAATCACAGTGTAAAGCCTAATTAAAAGCAGGAAAGCTTAATTCAATTCAAATCCCGTTTAGCATGAATCACTGCCAGTGGAACTTATAATCTAAACTATCAAACGACCTTCCTCTCACTTAATAGAAGAATCAATCCAAGTAGGCCAAATGTCAGACGTTGGTGACCCTGGAGTGCAGGGTGAAGTATTGAGACACAAGTTTTGTTAAACAGCGAAGTGAACATAATGAAAACCAAACAGAACCACTAAGGGAACACTGCAGCACGCAAATCCTCCTCGCTTGAAACTAGAGAATTCAGCTTCAGAATCACTTGCCCAAGCTTATCAAGACATACACACAGCTCAACCTCCTGTTTACCTCTGGTTTCCCACAGAAAGGCAAATGGCAGTTTTAGAAACACTTTAAGGGGAACTATCACTACTTTACTTTCTCCAATTAAAAAAAAAATTAAATAAAATCATACTACCTTGTCCATTCCTAGAAGTTTTCAAGTGAGTAGATACCACATCCATTTGACTAATAAAACACTTTTTCTCCATATTTCTAAGTTTCTGTGCAAACTTAGCAAGCAAAGTGTTGCTGGCTTACCTAGGAAAAGGTGATGCTGTTACACTGTATGTATGTTTTTATACCCATTTATACCCTTTTCAACAAAGGGGTCTACTGTAACTCAAGAGTGTATTATACCAATGAGATGCATAATTCAGAATAATTAAGAAAAAAAATCCCGTGCTTGCTAGGAAACAAGGCACTGACACACTACTCCCTAGCCCAAGAACTGAGCAACTTCCATTCTTCCAAGATCTGAAAAAAAACATTGTCATCACTGCTTACACTGGAATGCCAAGGCTACATTAAGTTGACTGAATAAAGCTTCCATTTCTATATCTAAAATTCCAGCAAGCTTCTTCCATGTATGATAGATTATACTTGGAAATACTTGAAAATAGAAAATAAGCTTCTTTCTTGCAAGACCCTCAGAAGAATAACACATTCCAACTTCTTGATTGCCTATCTACTTCAGATGCTAGTCTTCTGATGTTTATTTAATCAAATGACCATAACTAATCATCACAACTACTTGTTTGTTTCTGTTACAGGAAGCACACCAACAGCATTTTCTCCTCAAGTACTATTACATCTATCTGACCCTGTCTGAGCCTCTCTTTTAAATTCAAAAATGAATTTAAAAACATACAGAAGAGCATTATTCTCAGAGAAAGAAAACCCACACCTATCCACTAATGAACATCAGTGTACAGTCCCCATCTACTGAAAACCCCGTTATAGCAAAGTCATTAATTATCTGTTTTCCTGTTTGGACAGATAGAGTTCTAAGAGCATCCAAATAACATCTCAGAACTTTTTCCAGCATGGGGAAGAAGAATGGACATACACATGGTAGCTATGTTTTAGTTACTCTCTTTTGCATCAGAAAGGTTGCCAACAAAATTAAGCATCAATTGTCCAGCATCATTATGCTCCAGCATAAGGTATAGTGGCAAACTACTGGTGAACTGTATTAAGATACTAAATTAGTATAGCAGTGTTGGGAGTTGGTACTTTGTAGGTAAGCTTCACGGATATGGCAAGAGAAGACACGTTGCCAATCTTCACTGCATCATCTCTGAAGACCATTACGGTTTGCAAGATTTCCACTCACGAACATGAAGTGAGTGTCACAAGTTTAAAATGCTTGAACACATGCTTCACTTTGTACATACTAGTGGAAATAAATACAGGAAAATTAAGCACACACATAATGCCTCTTGTGAACAAGGATCTGTCTACAAACATCTTTAAAAATATGACTTTTCTCTAAATCAGAGCAGAATTGAAATAGAGTGCATATACCAGTTCCTTGCCACCACTCTGGTTTAAGAGATCTTTGTAGAATAACAAAACCCCTGTAGGATCTCCTACACCCCAAGAAGCTCTGCTAATCACCAGGCTACAGGATTTTGAAGTAAACTACTCCAAACACCATGTCATTTTGCATGCACATCTAAGGTGTTCCCTCAACAAGGACTTTGAACCCCAGGAAATCTCCTAGGGGCCATCAAGAGAAAGAGCAAAGCCAACTGTCTCAGTGTACCAAACTGAGAAGAATCAGGCAAGGAAATCCTGCTTAAATGTCCTCTGGCAAAGGAGAGGCTTGAACCTTATTTAGAAGTGTGCTCACCACTGATCTGTTAGAAAATATAATGCAATGAGTTCTGGCAGTCTAACCCCTTGCTTCCCTTCCTTACTAGTAATCCAAATTGATGGGAAACCCTGGGGATGAAACAAAAAGCTGAAAAGTGGTTGAGGGTTTTTTGGTGTTTTTTTTTGGGGGGTGGTGGTGTGGTAGTGTTTGTGCATGTGCAAGAAAAATCTAATTTTCTAATTCTCTTATTCTCTAATTCTTTTGTTTTGAAAATGACTTTGCCAGTGATTTGAAAAAGACCATTCTGAAAATAATAATTTCCTTACCCAGCACAAAGAGACATATGTAATCACAGAATATTCAGAATATTTAGTTTTAGAAGACATCTGGATTGTTATCCTTTTGGGTTTGTTTGAAAGCACACGGGCTTTCAGCCCTGCCCCTGCCTCTCCCCCCCCCCCCCCCT
>VXBJ01004104.1:460319-501655 GCA_013400055.1 Nycticryphes semicollaris
TTTGGGTGAAGAAGCAAAGCCCTGCTCTGGAATTCAAAGAGGTGCTTTGTCCACAACAAAAATCCTGTTACAGGTTACAGGTGTTAGGCTTGGTCAGCTCAGAGACAAGCAGTGTGGTTCTACAGCTTCCTGGAGAAGCTTTAAGACTTCAATCAGAAGGCTCCTCAGACCTAGGAAAGGTTATACAAAAGAAATCTGAAATTACGAAGTACAAACCTAGATTAAAGAGTAAAGACAGCCATCCATGCTTCACTTCCTCTTTAGTGTTGAATCATCTGAATATTAACTTGAAGGTATTTGTAAGTGAGATTTTTGCAGATTTGACAAACGAGATACTTTAAATTTGATGCCATTAAGCTGCTGCTTTTTTCTTCCTCACTTCAAGATACCAATTACTAAAGCATGTTTGCTTAACAACTAAAATTCAAAAGGTAAGTTTTGATTTCTCTAAAGCCTAGAAAATTCTCAATTTTAAACATTGTGAAGTTATCCTTTGTAGGAAGGACTCTATGGAATTGCCAAACTCCCAAATCTTCATGGAAAAAAAGAAACAAGATTGTATCAGAATGTCACGCCACCAAAAAGCAGAGTTTCTTTCCTGCCAGCAAGAGAAATTACTAATGTGCGTTGCAACTAGTGGAAAAAAAATCATAGAATGGTTAGAGTTAGAAGGGACCTTAAAGATCAAGTTCCAACCCCCCTGCCATGGGCAGAGACATCTCCCACTAGAGCTGGCTGCTCAAAGCCCCATCCAGCCTGCAGTTGTCAGGTGGAAAAACTTTAAGCTGTTAGAAGTCATGTAACATGCACATATTTTTTTCTTCTCAAATGTTTAACTGCTGTGTATCATTAAACACCCTCATATGAGGTGTTGCATGATTTTACTGCTAGAAATAGTACGATATTGCAGAATTCTCTAGTGATCAATAAATTAATAAAAACCAAACCATCACCTCAGAAAGGTCAGTCAGCCTAGCTCAACTTTTAAAGTTAGAGCCCACAGGAAACACATGATGCCATTCTTTTCACTGTTCTACAGAGAAACCCTCTCTAGCAAATGCAGCAGTGTACGCACACAAAGCTTGCCAAAGCTCAATGAGTTAATGAACAAAAGTATGAAATGGTTTGCCTGCAACACCAAGGGCTTGGACGCAGCCACCCATGTTCCGAGTAGTGAAGAATCAAACATTTCTGATGCAGAAAAGCTAGGCTTTCCTCTGTCTCTTCACATACATGGCATTTCCACATGCCAACCTTCCTGTCATTTATTACCAATAACATCTGTCCTTGTTTCCAGACATACTGTCTCCACTTCAGAGGCATTCCATTTTCAGTTTGCCCTCATTTGACGAGAGCACGATGAATCCCAGTTTGGAAAAAACACTGGCAGAATTACTTTTTGTTTGTTTAAACATAAGACCAGTATATTTCCTCAGAAACATAGTAATAGTATTCAACTTTAAATACATTTCAGAAACTTGAAGTACAGCGGACACAAACATAAACAAATCATTTGGATCTGGATATAGCATCTGAGCTTTATGTAAGGACACATTTAAATAGGACAGTAGGAAAGAAAAGGAACATCACCCTTAAATGAGAAAGCAGAAAGCTGCAGGTAATAAACATGTGAAGAAGTGAGGAACAGGAAAGAAACAGATGCACACATCGTGGCATCTTCAACTTCAGCTATGCTATCCCACCAGTCTGAACACGTGCAAGGTCATTAAAGAGCTGCAACACAGATAGCAAGGAAACAAGAGGTACACTGTGTAGTGTTCAACTCCAGAGCTGGTAGCGGGGAACAGAGAGACCAAAGAGATGAAAGGCCTTTCTTGGAATCCAAAGAATGCAGCAAAATTCAAGAATCCTAGTGATAACATTGTCAAAGCCATCTCAGGTGTTTTTTTTTTTCTGTACTGACTCAGTCTAAAGACAGGATGAGACAACTGTATACAAGGTCAAGTTGAAATGTGCAAGAGGCGGCACGTTTCCTTTGAGATTATTTCTCACATCAACCAGAATGCCCTGGCATGTCAAACTCTCCCGGAACCAGAGACCCTTTAGAGACTACTCAGGAACTTGTCCCATCTTTTCATTCCTTTCAATAGATACTAGCAGCAAAGATGGGGCAGGAGGGAGGAGGGTAGATTATAAATCAGAAAATATCTGGTTCATCAATATGGGACATTCATATGAAAAAGAAATTCCACCCTGCTTACTTGGCAGAAATCTCTCTTTGGAAGGCAGCACACTCGGGTTTGTGAGGCTAGACAGCAGCAGAAGTATATTTTAGTTCAAGAGGGTCAAAGACATCTACTTCCTGCACAACACAGGCCACAAAACACTCCAGCATTTACAGCTAGGGAATGAAGTCCTAATGCTCAAACACCAACAAAGTCTGGTTTTGTTGTTTAATAACCTTCCCAGAGAATGTAATATCTCCCTTTCTGTGTTTGGAACTTTATACTTCTCCTGAGCACCCTGTTGGCTTCCAACAGATCCCAGCTCCAGGACTCACAGGTGTGATTTTTATTTATTAGCCTCAACTGGATTTCTCTTGCACCCTTCACAGCTTCATGGCAAGGAGTTCCACAGATCTAATTCTTGAGGTATGAAAAATTACCTGTGTTTTGTTTGTTTTGAACCAGGTTCTTAGTAGTTTCATTTGATATCCATGGGGTCTTGTGCTGCCAAAGTGAATAATGACCTGGTTGCCTTCATTTAATTCGTTATTTTGTAGGCTTCCCTCCTACTTTAAGCTGTTTTTCTTTTAGACTGAAAAGTTCTGGTTTGCTAAATTGCTTACATCTCTCATCATCCTTACTATCCTCCTCTAAGCATTTTCCAGTTATGCTATCTTCTTCTCTGAGATGAGGGAAGCAGACTGCAAAGATAATACAAAAATCTGTGGGAACCACACATTTGTATATTGATACAGTGTTCTTTTTCTTCTGTTATTTATTGATTGACACTGAATAAAACTGCATTATTTTTTTTTTTAAGTACAAAAATCTACCATGACTGTGACTTCAGCTGAGAAAAGTGTTTTAATAAACCACGTACTGCAAGCTGACTCTTTCTATTGTGGTCTAGAAGAGACAGCAAACTGAAGTCACAAAATAATAACAAATTAGACTAGCAATGCTAAAGAAAATTTTTTAAAAATGGAAAAAATTAGTTTATTCAAAACAAATGAAGGTAAATAAGGAACTCTCCCCATATGGAGATAAGGTAAGCGCCATCTTGTTCTCATACAATAAAAATCTTTCAAAGAGAATAATTCAGATGGCTCATTTCAAAGTGACAAATAGAGGAGTGACGCTCTAGTCACCTGGCAGCTAGCCATAGGCTTGGTCTATCAAAAGGAATTTACTCAAATAGTTACATCTGATACTTAAATATTTTAACTTGGCAGAAGAAAACCTGACTCAATACTACCACATTCTCAGTTTTTAGGAGTCACAGACTAACATATATATATATATATATGCACATATATATACACACATATGCACACTCCTAAACACCACATGGGAAAAATAAGACACTAGTGCCTTCATAAATTTTGAATGCTGTTTCAGTGAACAAGACTATCTTCATTGCTGGTACTACTTCACCACAGAGAGTTGTATTCTTTAGCAAGAATATGTTGTCAGTTGAGGGCGGCAATAAATACCCTGGAAAAGTCTGCTTTAGAAATTATCATTATGTTAGAGATATATAACATGCCCAGAATGTGAGACTGAAATTATTTTAATGAATAACCAAAAAGACCTTCCAAATACAGAACAACTTAAGACAGTGTCAGTCTCTAAAGCTAGGTTCCAAGACAACAGAACGTTTTTCAGTACTCTACATATCTATATAAAGACATGTATGCCACACTTCAGCAAACCTCCTACACAATATACAGGGTACATCTTATATATGTGTATTTCTATTAGTTAACATTCTACACTATATTAAGGACAATAAAAGTAAATACTTTCAGTCACACAATATTACTGCCTTACAAGTCTGGAAGAAGCACCAATGATGGTGCACTTCAGCCTTTCCTGTAGAAAGAAAAAGCTGCTATGCCTTTATGCTTGCCTGTACTTCAGATACACTGAATTTAAACATGAGACAAGCTATCATTTTGGCAATCAACCATAGTATTTTGTCCTGTTCAGTTATACTGGCCCCTAACTAGCTTCAGTTATCAATAGACTACTACTACAAAAGATTGTATTTGCAAAAGAAGTTCTGTAAGACGATTCTATACATGCAAATGTTGAAGGAGATGCAATTGGTATAGATGCCTACCACTTAAAAGCTAACATATGTACATGAGACACATTAGCTTTAAGGAAGGCATGTAAACTGTGACAAGCCAGAGAAGAAACTGCATTCTGCTCATGGACTACAGAACACACTGGAAGAATGAGTTTCCCCAGACTCACTTCACTAACTTCATTTACACCGTAAAACACATGACTCAAAATCAAAGCAATATGAAAAGTAATACCACTGCATAATCTGACAGCACATATTTTTGCATTGTTTAATTCCAAGCTCTGATATTTTCACTACATCAAAATTTAATCATATCAGGAAAAACATTATCTGCTACTGTTTTATTTTCCTGATATCTCTTCTGGATTTTTGGCAAATGTCTGTCTTGCCAAGCTGAGGATGTCTCCTTATATCCAGTACTGTATTTTAAATGTATGCTCACTTTAAGAACAGGAAACAGTTGAACTGAAGGGTAGTTGGGGGTGCAGTGTGAGTGTTTTTACATAGTCACACTACTTCTCCTGCAGAACTTTTATTTGGAGAAAATAAAATGCCCCATTCCCCAAATGAAGTGAAAAACTATCAAATCAAAGGGGACTGGTGTCCTCTGCTTAGAGCACATCTATGGCACAACCCAAGGGGCAGCTGCAGCCTCCAATCCTCAAAACTGTGGCGCAGCCACAGCTGATTGTCTGCCCTACAAGTCATCTTACCAGCTGTTGCTGGCACTGAGAGCTGCCAGGAACAAGAGTCTCCTCTCATTTAAGTCACACACCTCAGTGGCAGGTTAGCCTTGGGTGTCCCTCTTACACAGCCAAAGGGAACATATACTTGGGGATCACATAATCACAGGAGAGAGAAACTTAGCAGGACCATTGCTGGTCTGCTCTGCAACACAACCATTTGAGAAAACAGATGTCGCACAGAGTAGGGGATCTTGCTCAGATTTCTAACCTTAGGAAGAGAGGGGGAATTATGAATATCTATTTATGAAGTGCTTTAGAGTTCTTGGCATGATTTATGTGCAACTACTTTCAGAAGGGAGAAAGAAAACTCTTATTTGAAGTTTTTTGGTCGTAACTTCTTACCCGCAGATGAAGATACACTTCTTATGCAATAGGCTTAGGGCAATCTGCTACTCCAGGCATAGGTCTCAACTTTGATGACAAGGTCAGTTGCTAGAAGAAAACAGTGAAACATTATGCATTAGTAAAACTACCTTCTTGAGAGTAAAGTCCTATTCCCCCTCCTTTAATGCTTTGGCAAAACAGTGCTCATCTAGCACCTATAGAAATGGATATAAAACATCCTGCTACATACATGTAGCATTCTACTTTTTAAAAGTTAGTTCAAAAGAAATGTGGAACATTGCAGTTTATGTGCTACCTCTGACACCTGATGTGATGTTTTCCTGCTATAAATAACCACATGTGGTAAACAATACTTCAACAGCTTTCCAGAACATTTATTAAAAACTAAACACTGTATTAGGTAGTTACGAGAATCTACCACTGAAATTGTAAATATAGGAGGTTATTTCACAATCTTCTTCCCTAACTTTCTTTTTAAGGAAAATAATCCTGAAATTGGAGGTGTTCCAAAAAAAAAAAAACCCACACAAAAAAAAATTTTGAAGTGCTCTCAAACCGTATACCCTGACTTCCTTGCAGTAGTGAATCTTGGCCAACACATGCACAAGAACTCAAACATATTAGGCAAAGGGTAATAAATGCCGAACTGCTGATTAAGACTAATATTAATCAGCTTGGAAGGGATGCTTACTACAATGATGTTTACAAGCATTGCCTAATACTATGTAATAGCCAAAGAGAACATGTGAGTAGTGGTTATTTTTAAACCTTCACAAAGACCTTCTGAACAGCATAACACTAAATGAGAACTTTACAGTTTGTCAGCAGCAGTGAAGAATAGATCTAAATCAGGAAAACTTTCCTCTAGTCTTTTAGCGTCTCCTCTTTCAGCGTTGCCAGCCTTTGAATTTTTGTCAGGACAAAATGGTTTTCTCCTAGTACCAGTCAGAGCTATATGAAAAGATTCAATAAACACTAAGCACTACGCTTACCAGTGTAAGCCTGTCAATAAAGGTCCAGAAAACAACAAAAACCTGCTACAGATCTAGAAAGAAAGGACTGACCTGTTATAAAATGCTAGACCACATACACTACAAATTGAAGCCCTGGAAGAGTAATTAATTTTCTCATTATGGCCAAAACCATCAAAACAGGAGATTCAGGAGCTCCAGAGGTCTCAGGCAGATATCAGATTGTTTTCACCACCACCAGCTGAATACGTAGATTTCATTCATGAATCAATACACATTAAATTCCCAAGTTGTCAGAATATGTTTTTGTGAAGTGTTGTTTAATGCTTTATACTCTGTGGACCCACTGACAACGGGGTTATGTGACCCCACTGTTAGTGACCAATGACTAATGGGTCACATGAGCCTTTTACTTTAGCTCAGACATTACTATAACCACGTTTTGGTGAATTTATGTCTCCCAACTGAGAAGCTCCCATACAAGGAAGAAGTGCTTGTAAACATCTTCAAGGTATGTTCTCACAGTTACATTATGGAACACTGCTGCAGACTCTCAACTCTGGTTTATTCACCAAGTAGTCATTACTAGAGTCAAACATTTGCAGATAATGCTGAACATTCATTTAACCCACCTCATCAGGTTACATCACCTGAGCTTGAGCCCAAATTACTTACCAATCCCCATATACAGATGGGGATACATATACACGTAAAAAGACAATGTAAATTTTGCTTGGGGAGGGAGAGGTAGAGAGGAGAGAAACGTTGTCTCACCTCAAACTATGAGAGCTCAGCTTCAAGATGCTAAAGCTGCAAACTAATCAGCTGCCAAGATAGAAGCAGTGAACATTTCAGTTACTGTTCCTTGTTAACTACTCAATAGTACTTCACGCAACAGGCAAAGAATAGGGGATTTTTAACCTGAGAATGAAGTAGCTGTGATGCTGACCCAGCAGTAGGAACCGACGCTTCCACTAAAACAGAGCCGCATTATCTTTAGGTCTATCCAAGCACTAAAGCTCTTCTCAGACCTCTTTGCCAACTGAGTGGGAAGGAGTAAAGGATAAGAGCCACATTCTGTCCTTAGGGACCCCTGTTAAATCAGATTCTCAACATCAGTGACTTCCTCTTTGTTTTCCTCAAGCCATATGGCTTCCTGACAAAATCTGTACAAACAATAAATCCATTAATCACGCCACTGCTGAAGGAAAAGGGGCTTTTTTTCCCCCCTTCCTTAATGGAGATGTTTGATGTATTTTATTTTATGGAAAATATTAAAGTCGTCTTTGTTTCCACACTGCAGCCTTTTAGACTGGAGCCCCAGTTCCAGTACGTACTTCTAGAAGATCTGATGTGTTAAAATGCAAGAAGACACAGTAACAGAAGTCAGTCAAGCCAACAAGAAAGGAGTCTAGCCTTACTGAATCTGTTAGTAGGAATACTACTAATTTGTGTATATATAATACAATAAATTGCTGCCTAGACTCCCTAGCACACTGAGTCAGGAAACAAAATAACAAAACTTTTTTTTTTAATTAACAGAAGTAGGTAGAACAAGTGAGACATTAAAAGTTATTTCTATTCCTACAATGTGAGAAGCTGCATACGTGCAAATCCAGAAGTAGGCCATAAGGAGCTGAAAGGAAGAGCTTCTTTTAAGAGATGCCACAATAAAGGACTCCCCCAGAAGCCAGATTTCTTGGCAAGGTGAACCAAGATGACCAGTTCCACACAACACGCTATGCAATCTGGTGTGTCCAAACTGGTAAAACCATGCAGATAACCATGTTATTCTTGGGATCACGAGGAAATAAACACTGCACATACAAGGAACCCTGTGGTAGGAAGGCAACACAGAAAGAAGAAAGAGATTCTAGCTCTTTTAGGTGGGAAACTCCCTTTCTTACAGGTCAGAAGATCCCACTCTCCTGTGGTAGAGGGGAGGAGATAAATAAACCCAAACCCAAGCGTGTTCATCACTTCACCAAACAAACCTGAGAGGCTGTTCAGCTTCAGTTCTGCTCCTTGGTGCCAGTGGGCACAGGAGTATGCCAGCTTCACACTGTTGCAGGGTAAAATTCTGTTCATAAAGAATATCTACACTATTGGGGAAGCACATAAAAAAGGTGGAAGTATGGTAAAGCATTCCCTTTCTTCCTACTCAACCAATAGTCTTGAACAGGGTTATGAGACTGAGAATTCAAGAACACAGAAAAGATAAAAGAAACTAAGGCCTAGTTTTCTTTGCTTGCAACAGCTTTTCTGCAACATCAGACCATCCTTGTACTCTCAATGTCACTTTGAGACACACGTGAAGTCTGTGTTATCCCTGGCTATCCCAAGCAACTATTTGCATCACAACTTAGAGTCGACAGCAAAGAATAAAGAGGTTTCCTAGTGATGCAAAACTTCTTTGATTAAACTTTTATTACTCAGTAGTCTGCAGTGCAGAAAGAGGATTAGGAAGAACAAGAAATTACTTTTAAACTCAGGTGGTCCCTTTCAGTAACACATTTCTAAAGCAATTGTGACCTTTCCACTCACATGGAAGAAAAACAGGGTTCACACAGTAACAAATCTTTTTTTGTTAAATCTTGTTTTATTTTCTTCATAGCTATTCTATTGCTTACTGGATGACCAAATCTACATCTCATTTCATGTGAACCAAAGTACCTGTCTGTTGAAATAAAGTTCAGGAGAAACACAAAGTAGGTTATGACACTGAAAAAGATCTTATGGAGAAACTGCATTAAAAAAGGAATTAAATTGTTTTTTCATTATTCCCCCCCCCCTTTTTTTTTTAATACAGGAAAGCAGCATCCTTGATTATAAGCAGGAAATCTTTAAAATGAAAGCCCTTTCTGTCTTTGTTGAAGTTAAGTAGCACTAGCCACAAAGAAAAAAAATACGGAAAGAGTGATCTCAGAAGATTGAGTCATTATATCCAAGGAGATACATCTGTAGTTTTAACAAGGTCAGAATGTTTTGGTCAGTTCTTCGGGGTAATGGGAGATACACGATGTTAGCTTATGTTTCTGTCAAGGTAATGACAACTCTGAAAGACCACAGACATCACTTGCAGCCTACCACTATGAATTATTAGCCTTGAGGTCATAATCCAAAAAAGATACACCATCCTATACAAAGTACAGATGGATTTGTAAATGGCTTTAGGTAGTAGCAAAAAGTATGTTTTTTTTGGACAGAGTAGTGAAGATCAGGTGCTGTGAGCTAGGGAGGCATTCTACCACATCTGGGTCAGATGGTCCCAATTATCTTCTTACCACTGTTAATCAAAAGTTATCCTTCAGCAGCTATAAAATGACCTATGTAAAAATAAATCTGGGATCGGTGTTTGGCTCCTAGTAAGAAAAAAGCTTCCCTTGTCACAAATCTGAGTGCAAAGCAGTTTCCTTGCTTGAAGTCTCATTAAAAAAACTTGTGGTATGAAGGTCTGCAGGTGCAAGATGGTGTCTTCACATCAAGTGTCCAAATGGAATACAGGAAAGGTTGACAAGAAAATTTAGGAGAAGATAGTTTCCCCCCCTGCTTTCTCCCTATTCTGTCCTTTCTGACCCTGTAGATAAACAGCAGTAAAAGCATCTGTATCAGTCTGTGTTGGCTATTGCTCCTACCTATGGGCAGAAAGCTGATCTGAACTGGAAGCAAGACACATTAGTATGAGAATATAAGCAGCATCAACCTGTTTATGTCTTCACTGACTGTAGTCACTTGTTCAGGCCTCCACTTGACTGCAGAAGGTATCCAGTCACAGCAAGATCAAAAAAGTTTATTCCCCCTCTTTCCCAAACCAATCTAACACCTTAAACACAATTGATGGAAGAATCATCTAACCCTGACTTCACTGCATCAGTCAGTCCCATTTCTGCGTGTGACCATTTTGTCTACAGCACTCATCTCACAAGTCCTGCCCTATTATTGCTAGCCTGTGGTCACATCTGAGTAGTTTTCTGTGTGTTTGTTTTTTAAATCATATCCTGCGTTAGCAGGAGCAACAGCATTAATGTCCCTTTTTGAGTCAGAAAGTAAACTGCCATTTTGTTACTACTCTTTAGCTCTTCTCGGGAAGAGAAAAAGATTGGATAATCATCTCTTCAAATCCACCATAAATTACTCTCCCCTCTTCACTCCATAAACATGGTATCCTAGTTCTTTAAGCTCTACTCAAGCGTTGAAAAGCAAGTGCTATGAAAATCATGATGATACATAAACCATCTATGAGTATGAAATGAAATGAAAATTATAAAGCAGCTTGATAAAAAAAAAAAAAAAAAAATCTTGACCAGGATCTTAAGAGTTCTGCATGCCAGTTTTCTCCTTGGAAGTATATGAAAGGTTTTCCATACTTGGCTCTTCAGGAACAACAGGCTTCAATTCATTTAATACAGTTTTAAACCCTTAGAGTTCCAGTTGTCAAGAAAAGGGGAAGAAAAACACTTGAAGTGATTTATTTTCTTTTTGTTCACACAACATATCCAAGAGAGTCCCAACACATAAACTAAGAGGACAACATCACATAAAGTAGAATATTTACAGGTATGGCGCGATGTTTTATCTTCCTCCAAACTACTGATGTGTTAGTTGGCAACATCTGTCATTAAAGCCCGCTGTAACAATTACCCCATGATCAAAAGAGCATGCTAATACAACACACAGTCATCAAGACTCATCCACAAACTGTGTGCATCCTACACTTTCCCCTCATCTCCTCACATATTATGTGTGGCTCTATTTGGAAGAATACTAGGGTAATAGCACAGAAACCAGTAGTTTTCTCTGTGTCAGCAAGCTTATTATTAAGACAGCAGGCATTGCAAGTTACACTTAGTGAGAGGAGGCATGCTTTTGTCTGCTTCCTTCAGCAGCCCTAGAACTGTAAAGGCTCCCACAGACTGCTGATCACCGACCTCTCTTAGAAAACACTGCCTTGGCTATACTGCTGTCGTTAGACATTCAGACTCACTTCACAAGACAATTATCCAACATAGCAGTAGAGAAGATGTGAAGTCATAGCACGAATTTGCTTTGCTGCTGAAAATTTCTTTTCTGCTAATAGTCTTTTTTGCTCGTGGTCAACCAAAGTCTGCTCTGTACACTTAAAGTCCAATGACCAGCTTCATCACATTACATGCTTGCCTTACCATTTGAAACAAATTGTACTATTTCAAATTCTTCAAACACTGCATCAAACTCTTTCCGTGGCTACATGACTGAATATTTTGCGCCAATTCTTAGAAAAGCATGTATGAGAAAGCATATTTAAAGAATAAGAGAAAGAGTCTGAGGTAATACAGTCAAGTAGTGTTTAGCAGAAATTGGGATTAGGTCTGTGTATTCATACATCCACTAGTCTGTTTGGGCTGTAGGTCCAGAAAGTGAGTTGACTTAGCGCCTGTTATTAATCCCAGTAGTTAGAATAGCAAAACATCTGGAAAGAATAATTCAAGTTAGAACATGTATGTCATTACCTATGCAGACCTCTGAAAAAGTATAGTTGGACAAATCATCATTAGGCAACATAACAGCGGTAGCATATTGGTATCATATAAAAATGGTAGCACAATGATGCAGCATTTGCTTTAATTTCTTTCCTTAAGGATAAGTCTGGCGGACTTATCAGTTACTGAACAAAACTGGAACAATATTCTGATTTGCAGAACAACTAACTATGCGTTAGCATAGTTAAAGACAGGCATGCATGGAAAACTAGCGAAAGAATAAAATCAGATTTCCTTTTCTTTGACAACCACTGAGCATGTGTCCTAGCCAGTGCAACAACTAAACTAATGTCAAAGAAGCAGTTTAGCACGCAATCTGTGTTTACAACACTGACACAATCCAGTAGTTCTTTCAGTTCATTCAAACAGTCAGTATTACCATTCTTGAGGAAACTATCCTTCAATTTTTTGGCACTGCCAGACAATTTCTATTTCCCCATCATAGCAGTTACAGTTCTGAAGAGCTTGTTCTATTTCTAAAAAAATCCTGAAAAATGGCTGTCATCTTCACAACCAAAGGCCATTCTTTCCTGCTTCCATAGGCTGTTTACACAGCATCATTATGTATGATGACTCAGCCTGTTTTTATATGAGTGCTGAGGTAAGATAGTTTGCAGAATCCTCATCAGGAAAATAAAATAATTAAGATATCAGAATTAAACAGTGTCTGCCAATTATTCATAAATTCAAATTGGTTCAGTTTAGCATTAACCTAAACCAACAAAAAAAAAATAATCGAGTTTTAATTCAGTCTTTAACTTTAGCAGTAACATTAGACATTACTCTGCATTTCCAACTAACCCTTTTGATACAACAAAGTTCTCATCTAAAATTGCGACTTCCCAGAGGATTTAAAGGTTAACGTCAACTACTCTTCCTTAGCAAAAAGAATTACAAGCCACTCTTAATAATAGCCCCGCAGCCTTCTTAGAATTGCTCAGGACAAAGTGAAGTAATGAAGTAAAAGGCAGGAAAGCGAGAGAAGATCTGCCACTTTTCTAGAGGTCTGCAGTACTGTCTTTTGTGATTGCCATCTTGTATGCAGTGTGCTACAGCCTCCACATTTCATTCCACAAACACATCTTTTCCCTCTTTCAAATGCACATCGTTCCATTCATACTTGAAAGCAGAAGTCAGCTCTGCATCCAAAATTTGTAACATTCTCCCGACCTGCTCCGTTTCTTCTTGTCCCACATGGCACCCTTCAATTTATATTGAACTACAATGGGTCAGCAATCAAATCCAGACTTAGAAAAGCCAAAAGCTTACAATCTAAGCATCCAGCAAAGCACACAAGCCAATGAAACCCCAGTGCAAGCTATTTTGTATGGCTCACCACTGCTAAGACGAAAATATGCCAGTGAATTCCTCCCTGTGCAAGCCAGTGCTCATCTACAAGGAAAGGACTACACAGAGACAAAAAAAATTCCAGTCATGTAAGACAGCAGAAAACCCACCTGTTGGCTGTGCCTTCTGAAGACAAGGTAAAGTGCTAAAGGGCCAAAGAGAATTTGTATGGTATCACTAAGGTCTTTATTTTTAAAAAAAAAAAAGTTTTGACAAACCCTCACTAGTTCAGTTTTTTTATGCTGACGCACACAAAAAATAGAAGTCAACAAATCATTTTGTTTTCTGTGTTGGAACACTCGGAGTAACTCAATTTCAGTCTAATAAAGCAAGTTTGTTAAGTAGCAGTCTCTTTCAGGTAACTCATGCCTGCGAATAGCCATAGCCAAAATGAACTCCAAATGTCTTTAACTGAAAGAACACACTAGATAATAATAGGTAAAATACTGAAGTATACAGCTGTTACGCATTTCATGGTTGTAAAAACAGAGACAGATGGCACCTGCAGAGAGTAACGTTGGGCCTAAACGCTTGCAGATCTCTAGCTTCCTCCATAAGCATTTGTCCTTGATAAAGCACACCCTCCATCAGACCTTCAACCAGCATCTGCATGTCCTCTTGTCATATCCCCTCCAGCCCAAATATTTTGAGGAAATGTTATTTGTGAGAATACATAGTTTCTTATTTGTTACTAATCAAAGGAATAAATACTTTGTAACAGCTATTACTGTTATAATCACAGCTTTCTTTTTGTTTGAAACTTTATTTTCTTAATTCATTATGTAGTCAACAGAAGCCAAACTACCTTTTTCTTTCTCTGAAATTAGCAATGAGTCACTGGAAGACAAACAGAAAACTGACTTTTGTCAGTTTTGCTGCATTTTTTCAATAGAAATGTAATCAATCCTCTGTAAGCAATCCTTCCATTGGGAGGATTTTTTTTTTTATTTTTATTTTTTTTTTTTAGGTTTTTCTAATTGACCTATGAAGTCTTCATATTGACTCCAGAGTCAGGCCAAAGCAGAAGTCACCACTTAGATCCAAAGGCTCTTCCTTACAGTTGAGCAACCATCTACTTATTTATTATTAGTTTGTTGGGGTTTTTTTTGTAGGGGAACATCAGACTCACTACTTAATTTTAAGTGCTCAACATAGGCCAGAGGAAATGGAAAGCTTTTCCTCAAAGTTCAAAAGCAGGGTTCAGATCCTGCTGCCATTAGCAAAACAAACGAAAAAGAATCAAGATAAACTGAAAAGCAGCAATAAAGCCTATCATGTCTGTTATGCTGGTTTCAGAACTCTTTGGAAACATCTCTCTCGATTTAGAGTAGTGGCCAGCAAATCCTCCTAATTCCTGTTGAAAAGGTCCCATGCGCTGTAACAACATATGGGAGGTACAAACACACTATAGCTGTTTATCAAACTTCTGCAGTTTAAAACCAAAAGGCTGCAAATACTCATGAGGAAGGCATGCTGTTAATATGTACTGCAATGTTAGTGAGCCAACATGTAAACACCAGTGCATGGAAAGTTTTACTCCTTCACTGCAACAACAGGCTTTGTGGAATGCACGAGGATTCAATAGGTACTGACCACTTCCCAGGAGCAGCATGAAGACCCTTAGAGTGGGGTGAAAGATGGAGTTCCAAACACCCACCCACAAATCTGTGCTGGGATCCTCACCAGCTTCTGAGAATACTGAAACTAAGTGGCCAAAAAATATGCTGTCCAGATCTGCTACAATATGAAAGTAAGTCTGTTTGTTTTGCTGAGTCACTAGCTTGTCAAATTTTTACATTATTTTTATCAAAGCTCTTTGTTCAACTACATCTAGACACAGTTTAATAAATTCCTCCCCTCCTCTCCAAACCTAGTTATTTGCAAAATTGCAAACGTTTTTGATAAGGCATTACAAATCTAATTCCTCCTCCAACTGAGAGGAATACTTCAGAAGAAGAATGGAATATTGGAAGATTTGGAGATGTTTTTCGTTAACACCAATCCAGATTCTGTGGAAATTACACTAACTCTGATTAGCCCTCACTTGCTATTTCCAGGACTTAAAGCCAAGAAACAACTAATTAAGGCTTTTGGGTGGCTTCTTCCTTGAGGGCAAATGCAACTGATACATATACTAAATGTTCAAATAGTCAATGGCAAAGCATGTGTATTTTCAAAACTCAGGTTACCAAACAATGAAACAGTTTTTGAAATGGCCAATACCACAGACAAAAAAGGATGAATATGATGTTTTGACCTTCTTTGAAGAGACAGACTATAGGAAGAGTTAAAAGTCTTTTAGAGCCTAGGAGATGCACAGCTTGTTTCTAGAAAAAGAAGAGTATAACCTGAAACCATTTAAAACCACTATCTTGCTACTACATCCAGACAGTAGCACTATGACTACACAAGATGGTCATGACACAGAAATAACCAATCTGTTAGCAGATGAGTTTCGTAGTGACCAAACTCTTCATCACAAGCCTGCAGTACAGTGCTACCTCTCTGCAAACTATTTGAGAAAAATGTGTGTTTTCTCCCTTTGTTCTTCATGTGATTTAATTAAGGGATCTTAAGAGACTAAGTGGAAAAAAAATGAAATTACTTGAATGAAAAGGTAGCCCAGAGCTGCATGAGTTATCCCATGACAAGATTGCTCACACATGACTCCCAGCTCAAATTATAAGCAAAATACATGTCAGCACTTGGTACTGCAAAACTTTGGAAATAAACCATTAGTAAATATACGACATCCCTCCTATGTCCCCCACCAAAACAAAACACACACACCTACAGTTATAAGCAGCTCAGTAAGTGTTTAATGCTTGGGCTTACCTCTATTGACAAGTCTTTGGAGAGCCTCAAATTGGAAAAGAGACATGAGGTCTACTACTTCACTAGGTAAACAGTGCAAACAGACTTAAGCCAGCGGATTCCAACAATGAAGAGAGATAAAGATAAATCTATCAGTTGGGAAATGTTTTATCTGGCTTTAGTACTTTAAATAGAGTCAGTTTCTTCCTCCAATATGCTCCAAGCATTTTTGGCTAATAGCAGCAGCATCAGTGATCCAATTAATTGTTCCCTCGTTCAACTCCCATCTCTTACCCAACACACTCACCCATACCTCGTTGCACTTTATTCTTCTCTTTTAGAAAGAAGCCTTTGAAACTCCAAGTGCATGGTCACCATGCCATACAAGAGGCTGGTTTTGCTCCAACTGAAGGTGACGAGGACTGGACAGGAGAAGAATTTAACTGAAGTCACAAATATAATTCCTTCTAAAGGTAATATGCAATTGAGAGTAGTACCAGTGTTTCAACCAGTACAGTACTGGAGCTGTACTATTTCAGCTACCCCTAACCTAAAGGTTTCAAGACAGAATTTAAGAGAAGAGCTCTATCTTACACACTTACTGCTAGCTTTTCTGATAACAACACAAGAAAAGCTAGCTGTAGGGCAGATCACATATTCAGCTAACTTAGTATCCCATCTCATGCAGTGGCCAGAGTAAGGCTCCCAATTGCATGCAGACGCTGCAGCAAGAGCTTAAAAGCTTATCCACAAGCAGTTTCACTGCGGAACCATGGCACGAATTATACAAACACTGGATAAGCTCTTGTTGGACTTCTTTCATTAAGAAGGCAGATTAAGAAAGGGCTATATTTAAAGACTTTATATTAAAACATTTGAAGTTTCCAAATGACTTTAACTTGCTATTCTTCAAGACAAACACCAAGCTTAAGAAGGCAGAGCATTAATGAGCTAGTGGTTATCAGTCTTGGCCCTTTAAGTATGCAGTAAAGCATTTGAACTTCAATAAGAACAAGTTAAGGACCTACACTAAGTTACTAGAGTTCAGCAGATGCATATTAGCTTGTTAAACTATTGTAACTCAGTGTATTACAGCCCTGAGTCTCACAAATCTCTTTTGAAATGCTAGAGAGATAAGGTAGAAGACAGGTACCTCACTCAAAGAAGATAACTTCTCTCATTGAAGGATACCTCACCACCTCTATCCCCTCTTCTTACAATACTATTACAATATTACTATTACAATACTATTCTCCCCTCCCCCTATCAGTAGGCCTTAGCCCATCATTTAGATTCACTTCTTCCAAGGTTAAAGCAGTTTATAATGCTGCAAGACAACAAGGAGCAGTGAGCAGCATTGACAGCATTTCCAAAGAAACACGTAGTCATCCTGCATCACTGGTGTACCACACATTAGAGAAGGTGTTTTTATTCCACCTCCACTCAGTTCTTTTCATCATTTACACAGATCACTTGGATCACAGTGTTTTACTGTACTTTTAAACACTCCCTGATATCCAGTTTATGATTTTCTGTAGCTGTCCACTGAGCAAAAATTCACACACAAAGGTTGTTTTATTTACTCAAGAAACATACTGAACATGATTTTGTCCAGTTCTTTCTTGTCTATGCTGATTCCCACAGTGACATAGGACAATTCTACCTTCACAGGGATTGGCAAGCCCATTAATTATCCCACTGATAGCATCCACTTCCAACTCAAGCAGGGAACCTTAACACCCACAAAGAGCCTCAATAATGCCCTTAAATGGACAGTATTTCATGTATTAGGTCCTTATGGAAATGCCATATAGACACCTAAACTTCCATTGGGAAGAAAGAGTACAGATAACCCCTAAGGCTCTGTATTTGCTTTTCTTCTATTGTGTGCTTCCTTATTGCCCCATTAAATGAAAAAAAAAAAATCTATACTCCTTCATCTTCAAATAAATGCTTTGTGAAAAAAACACAGCTACAACTCAGTTATCAACATTAAGGATTAAATATTATGTTAAGAATGCACCAACTAATTTGACTTAGTAGTAGCGTGATTACAGACTATTGAAAGCTTAACAGTACACTTACACAGCTTCTAAGATTAACCAAATATTAAGCAAAAATACCATTTTACAGCTAGAAAGTCACCCACTTCAATACATTAGTTGTTCGAGTTAAAAACAACATTCAATCATCTTTACTAGCTATTGCTGTTTATAGTCACTGGAAGATGTCCACACTCAGACAATCTCTTCAGCTGGAAAGAAAACCCTCTATAGCAATGAAAATTTTATTCAGATCCACAAGAGAAAAGTATCAATGTATAGCTCTTTTAATAATACAATACACCAGTTGCACATGATGTTAAATTCACCTGCATTAAGCATTCTCTTTGCAGACTGAAGCACAAAAAAAGGGATTGGTTTTTCACTTGATCAGCTACAGCTAAATAATTCTATAGTTTAGAACCAAAGATGGTTTTCTGTCATAGCACTAGCTGCCCCTGTTGAGACTTCTCTTTATTTCCAATACCCGAGTTTAACTGAAGCTACTGATGATTATAGATTGTTTTTGGAGTCAAGTTCTACAAACCATTTCCAAGGGCAGCAACACTATTTAATAATCTTGTCTTGCCAAGTTGATGCTCTGTGCTAAAGAAAGCACGGGCAGAAGAACTTTTAACTTGTAAGCTGCACTGGTTTTGTCTGATGTAGAGCTAATTTTCTTCATAGTAGCTAGTATGGGCCTGTGTTTTGGATTTAGTACGAGAACAGTGTCTATAACGCATATTGGTTTAGTTGTTGCTAAGTAATGCTTGTATTCAGTCAAGGACTTCTCCAACTTCCCATAGAAGCCAAGAGGGAGCATAGACAGGGACAAAGGAGTATTCCATACCATAGATGTCATGCTCAGTATATAAATGGGGGTTGGCCAGGGAGCAGGAATCCACAGATGCTGCCTGAGATGGGCTGGGCAACTGATCATTGTGTGGTGACAGCAACTGGTGTTGTATAACTTTATTTTGTATATTTTTACCATTATTGTTTTCTCTTCCAATACTGCACTCTTAAATTGTCTTATTTCAACTTACGAGGTCTTTTTCCCTTTTTCTCCCTATTCTCCCTATCCCTACTGGGGGGGGAAGTACGCGGGGAGTGAACAATTGCATGGTCCTACTTGCTGTCTGGGGGGTAAAACTCAATGAAATCAAAGTGTATCATTTGACATAAAAGACATTTTGCTCCCAAAAATCCAACAGCTATGGTAAGTGCTAGCTTTCTTTGCCAAATTTCTTTCAAGAACACTGTAGCTAGTTGTTTGCGTTAGTCCAGATCTGCAAGGCCAGCATGACTACAAAGAAAGAGAAATATAATGGCCAAGTAATTTTTAAGTAATTCTGTATGTTTGATATAATTATCACAAGAAAGCTAATCATTCTTGCAAAACAACTAGAAAAATGTAGTTGACAAAGCATTCAATAGTTTTATAATCTTCCACAGGAGGTATTCAGAAATTAAACAAGGGGGAAAAAAGATCAACAATCAAAGCAATGCAACACCCCTGGCTTTCAAACCTGTGTTACACAGAAATCAAACATGACTGCATTCACTGCTTAAAGCACAGCCTCTTATCAGCATTTTCAGCAGCAAGTCTTCCCTTACCACAAGTAACAGACTGCTAGAATTAACAGAAAAATCTAGTAAGTTGCACACAGCTTTTGCCAACACTGCACCAAATAAAAAAGACCAAATTTAAGATGATTTTATAAGGCATGTGGAGAGCATAGAACTTCAGAAATTAAAGTACTTCCTCACCTCACTGTGCTGGTGGTATTCGCAGAAGGCAAAAAGTAGCTTTTCTTCGAGTACTCACAAGGCAGATGCAAAAGCCCAGTGGCATCACGCACCACCAGTGACAACACGGAAGTGATGCGCTCCTGGCTAGAATAGGAGAGTTCACCTGAGCAGCAAAGCATTTCTACCACCTTTCCAAGTGATAGAAAGAAGAGATATTTTTGAAGTCTACGCCTCCAGCAAAAGACACCAGGAGTCCCACTCTGCCTATGCAATGGATTTGGATGCATGCTCATGCTCCCTGTGCAAGCTCCACCAAAAGGCAAAAGGGGCTCTCCGCAGCCTCCCAGCCAGGAGCAGAGTGAAACATTACTTCTTTGTTTAAACAGAAAAACTTTCAGAAGAGGAATGAAAGTTTAAGTAGTGCGGATCTTTAAAAGACGTAGCTACCTTTTGTAAGGCTATATCCAAGAGTGATAAGGAACCGTACGAGCTATCTGTATGTGATGTGCAGCAGAGGAAAAGAAGCCATCAAACCCCACCAGCGTTAATATGTCCAGGCACCTTTATTAGTCACTTTAACTTCTCAGATATATTTTAGAACATACATTCCTTTTTTTTTCCTTTTAATTTGAAAATATTAATCTTATTTCTCTGCTCTTTATTTCAGTCATTTTTGTCCTTCTTGCTCTTAAAATTACTTGATGTGCTTTCCTAAGAACTACTTTGCATAGGACATAATAACCCATATGAGAGCAATTATTAGCTTTCCGAAGTGACCAAGGATCATCATGCAATTATTTCTTTGTTATACAAAATATTTTTGAGAAGGACATAAGATAGGACAAAAACATTGATTCACTCACCTCCAAAAAACCCCTTTATAATAAATAAATAATTTTAAGAAGAGATTACAGAGGTAAGACATTTCACTAAGTTATCATATACACACACACAAAAACAAACTTACAACCCAAAGACTATATTCTTAATCTTTGATTTTTGGAAACAAAATTTTAAAATAATTAAAAAAATCCACTTTTAGAGTGAATATTCCCAAGATAAAGCCACGGTGTTAATAAATACTTGTTAATATGCTGTTACATAGTTGTTAATAAATAATTTTGAAAAATGCATTAAAATCAGAATCACCTATTATTTCGTTTTTGCAGTAGTACTGCCAGCATAGATCACTAGTAGTAATCCAACTTAAAAGTTACTGTTTCATGCTTGTTTCCTGCCCAACATTAATTGAAATTCCTTTACGTTATTTGATCAGTGCAATAAAAGCAAAACTGCTGTCACTTGACTATAAGAGTACATCATCCATTGGATATTACTGGATAGGTGAACTATTAATTATATGTACACACAACAATTCCACAATATGTAAACCTGTAGCATGTTATGTTCTAGAAAAGCCCTTGATCATAGCAGCAGGTTTGCCATAGTCTGAGGCACTTCCCTTAGAGTGGAAACCTGAAAGGTAAAAAACACACCTACACCATCATAAGATTATTCCCACTTGTAGGAAGAAGGAAATCTCGCAAGATTTTGAATCAGTCAGTTATGACACACTTGCATCACACAAGGCTTTTATGCAATAATACTCATCTTTTCCATTCTTACTGTTTTGTTGTTGTTTTTTTTTTAATATGGGGTGGTTTGTTTGTTGTTTTTTTTTTCTTGAAATCTGTAATCTATGTAAGTGGAGAGAATTCACGTAATCATGGGAGAACTGAACACCAGGAATGAAACAAGTTGCTGAATAGCCTCTTAACTCAGACAAGCAGCAGCAGAATGACTGCCCAAGCAGGCACATAGATATTCTGGCTTGGCCCTTTAAATAACACCTGCTACACATGAAGGGAAGTTGTCCTTAAGTTTACTTGAGGTTTTCACATTTATTCATTTAAATTCACATGAAAGATAAGAAACACCAGCAGGAGGGAAGGAGTTCTGTACATTAAAGTACTTCAAGTAACATTTTAAAGGAGATTAGAAGCTCCATTGGGCTATTTACTGTTTCTGCATTTAGCTTGAGGAAGTTTGGAAGTATTTTCCCCAAGTAAAGGTTTACCATGTACAGGTACCTTCCTAAAACTTGTCTTTAGCTTTTAGACTTACTGAGAGATGGAACAGAGAACAAAAGTAATTGCCAAAAAAATCATTATGGCAACACCTTTCAAAACATAAGACAAACTTCTTTTTACATACAAGATTTCTCAGCTACACCTAGTTTTTACAGGTAGAGCCAGAAATAACCATAATTAAAAAATTCTGTTGCTTTCTCCTGCAACTCCATACCTATGTTCTAAGAAAAAAGAATGGGCTTTTTAGCTCCTGGTTTTACATTGGCAAATTCCAATTGAATTACAGCCATGACAGCAGGGTAACAGTCCCCCATATTTTTGAATGAGCCTGGAGACAGTAGACAAGACCATCACAGCAGCAATGCTGCAGGTTCCCAAAACCACCTCCCCTTAAACAAGCCCGCTATACTGCACCTGAACAAGCAAGCATGCTGAAATCTGGAATTTAAAAGAGGAATCCAGACAGGAAGACAGATCTCCAGAAGATTTCAGCTCATGACAGAAGAGTATGTCCAAACCAAATGATTCTCTTTGCACTCCTGATACTATGTAGTTTACTGACACCATGATTATTACAGGCAGAAATATGCTAATGAGCAAACTGATACTTCTATCAGATAAGAGAAACCATAAAATGCATAAAATTGTATCTTAAGTTCTTAATTGCAAATTTTTTTTTCCTTAAATGCTTGGGAGACATGTCTGCTGAGTTAAGATCTTGAGCACTGCATTAGAAGCACCTTACCATTTTTTTCAAATTAAAACAGCACGTTGCTGTAGCTTATTTACAAAGCTGAAAGTCTTAACTTGTTTTAAAAGTGGTCCTATTTACCTACCAAGCCAGTTTATCTTCTTTCAAAGTGCCATATTACTACACAGAAAAAAGAAAAGCAAACAAAATAATAAAAAAAAACCAAACACCAAACCCAAACCAAATACACCTGAGAGGAGCTCTTTCTGCAACCTTGTTTCTCTTCATACACTTCCAGTACAGCCCACATGCCAGTTGTGCTCACAGAATACATCATCTACGTGGAAGAAGGTCACCTGCCCTGACAATTGAATATTTTAAGTCTCAAATACCTACTCACAGACAAGCAGACTTGAAGTTTAGTGCACCTGTTGAAAGTCAAACTGGCATCAGTATTTCTGGTGAAGCTGTTCTACATTCAGAATTAGAACCCAAACATAGAGGATTAATAGCCCACAGAGACACTATTACACTTCTATTTTACACCAAAGAATGACTAAGCGAACACATTTCTGGCTGTAAGTCTCTAACATAATCCCATTTCCCCATATACTCAATATACTCTCACTGTCATGATCTTCTATGTTAAAGTGAATGGTACAAATTACAGAAATACAGAAGCATCAATCCATAGCATATCCACTTGCCTTCAAATATAAATTGCACTGATTTTAATGCTCCCCGAAGCAGCTCTAAGTGAAAGTGGAACACCAATAAAGTATGTCTAAGTTATTAGAAAAAACAGGTTTCACTTAACCAGCCAAAGGTTCAAGAACAGAGTTACCTTCTCACAATAAAGGATTTTAAGTTTCTCCTGTCAACTCGTCTTGAACACAATGCAGCAGCACATTGCTTGTATTCTCCATGATCCTCCCAACAACCCCATTCCCCTTAGAAGCAGGGAAAGCCATCAGTTCCTTCACGGCTCTTCCAGAAAGTTAAGTTACTTAATTCCTCCCTGGGTCTGGCATATCCATTCTGCCATTTGTATCCACACAGACCAGATCTGGGAGCTCCATCTTGCTGGCAAGAACATAACCAGAATGTCAAAAGTTTTCATAACAAAGTGGTGCAGTTGAGCCCTTGGGTGCAGATTCGTGATGGCTTTAGGTGCAAGATGTTGCTGCAGCTGATACATGCACAACATTCCACGGCTGCTACAAGGCAAAGGACGACACCTGCATTACTGCACGGTCACCTAATAAAGGAATCGGGTTTGCTTCATCATCTGTAAAACTACACCATAATGAAGAAACTACCTTCATCAGTAGAGAAACTATAATCTTATATATTATATACATGACAATTAAACAATTAGAGAACCTGGCTTGAGCTCTGAATATTTAGATTTCTGATCTGTAAGCAATTGAAGTTAAGCATCTCTCAGAAATTAAATGCATGAAATAATTCTAGTTATAATTTCTCAGTCTCCACAAAATATGCGGTGCTAATATACCAACACTATTCTTGATTCTGACAGCTTTAGTGTAAGGGAATAATTTAGTCTCCCCAAAGCCAGCTATCAGCTGAAGTTGACATGAGAGAGTACTAAACTTTCAGTTTCCATGGAAATGGAATTTGGATTAGTACAGAGATCTCAGAATCTAAACCCAAACACTCTCAGTCTTAAACACTCCAACATTTGTTTTCCTGGGAAGCAAGGATTCAAAAGAATCCTTGAACAAGAACAAGACACAGATGCCATACACATTAGTGATCCAGTAACTCATCCTGTCTTGTGGCTCCTCATTTTCACTTAGAGGTAGCCATCCCCTTAGAAGCCATGCACGATAGTGGTCAATTTAGTGGCAGTCAGACAGCCACACTGTATAAATATGACAGTATACTAGAACTGTGCATTTGGGAGGACAGATTGGTTACTAGTTACACAATGTTAATACATATATAGCCCAACATTGAACCATACTAGAACAGGAAAGTTGTACCATGCAACACAGCCACAAGGAACAACCAGTTAAAAAAAAAAAAAAAAACACCAAGAAAAACCTCATTTTTGCTGTTGGTACAACCCACCAGAAGAGCACAGCAACAGAACTATGAAATTTTTGAACTGTAAAAAAAAAAATCCATTGTCTTTAGGCAAGAACCAAAGAGGTGTATTTTATCACCGCTAATGCAATGCTTCTACAGCAGCCACTGCCCAGGGCTGCAAGGGAGAATTCCAACTTGTTGATTACAACTGCAGGATGCTCACTGGCAGCTAAAACAGTTTGCCAATGGTATTTATGGCTCCTGTTGCTTGTGTTTGGCAAGAGCAGACAAAGAGTAATTTTCTGGAAGTATTGACATTGATTTTGCAACTCATGACAACGCTCCATCTGCTCTCAGCCACCTTGGTGCAGTTTCTTCCCTAATGTACTGCGTTCTCCAAGCTTTGCCAAGGTTTCTCTAGTTCTTGAACTTTGCTCTACCACCAGGTTTGAGGGAGCTGTTTCAATTTGTGAAGCAAGAACTTGAGGTATGGATATCTAAGCCTACACCCTAATCACAGATCAGCAGACAAATAGATCGTATTTCAAATGACTCCCTAAGACCATCACTTCCAGAAGCCTGAGGATATGGCTGATAGCTTCAACAGAGCTGTCTAAGTCCCTGAAATAAAAGTCTTGAGGCTAATTCAAAGCAGGATTTCAAAAGAATGAAAGCCAACTCATTCTTCTAAGAAAAGCCCAAAAGCCCCACGGAAATCAAGATTTCATCTAGCATTTCAAAATGCAGCCAAGTAAAGCAATATCCTCTCTATGGTAAATAGTGTGCTACCCCACAAAAATTTGACATTTGAGATTCTCACACAGTAAGTGCAACTCTACCCACAAAATTTGTGATGTAAATTGAACAGATGGAAAGATTCAGTTTCCACCTGTTTGCCTGACACCTTCCATGCAGAGAGTTAAACAGTAAAAGAACCAGCAAAAACAAATAAAGATTTGAAAGCCTGAAATTTTTTAACTTCAAGACATTTATCAAGGCAGAAGCATACACTACTCTTTCCAACTTTTATACAATGATCAAGCTACCTTTATGTCATGTGTTGATCTGAGACACAGCATTCCTGCAAAATGTAGTAGCTCATCTTACAGCATCACATACGTGAAAAACAACCCCCCAAAGGTCACACACAAAACTCTTTTTAAGATCAAATATTCAATCCACCGTAAAAAAATGGATCGCTAGGACAGAGATTCCTGAAAAGTGACTATAACTTCCAGCAGCCCATAGAAGAATTAGAAGTATTTAAAGCCCCAAGGACTGAGATAAACAGCAGCAGTCTGCTCAACTGTTTCATTTCAAAGTAGGAAAGCACGTTAGCATGAAACAGTGTCCCTAAGAAATAATCCCAACAGGATAAATGCAGAATATAAGTGCTTTAATCCCTTTGGTATCAGTATACGTTTGTAGATTCATTTATTATTAGTTTCAGTCCAGAGATTCTAATCTGAACTACACACTACAGATCGGAGTTGATCTAAAGGTTTCTTCTGGCACAACATCTGTCTCAAATTATCTCTCCTATTTATTGACATCAAGAGAAAGAATTTGCCTGTAAATACATTAATCCTTCTATGAATTTGTTCTTTTCTTCTCATTTTGCTGACCACCTAAACAGAAGAAAAAAGCAAATCATGGCAAGTTAAAAATCAGGTTTCAGCTTTATTCCACTGCTGCATTTTGTCTGTTGCTTTTAAAACCCAGGACCACGGTAGTAATCCCAGAAAAAAAAAATAATAACAAACCGATGGATTTGAAATAAGCCTTTTTCTCTTGCAGGAGCTCTATGATATGTAAGCAACTTACTGCCTAAAGTTGTATCTTCTGAGAGAAATTAAAAGCTGAGAAATTTTTGAAGTGACCAATCTCTTTGCCTTCAGGCATTACACTGAGGTTTGCCTTTGTATCAAATAAAAGGCCAATTCAGCAGCTACATCAAATACAGCAGCTTGTTTTGGCAACCTCTTTTTTAGGAGATCAGATTTAGCTACTCAGTTTTAATACTCTTGTTTTTGAATTAACCATCTGTTCTGTAACATACAGACCGACCGACCTAATAAAGTAGGACATCAGTCTCAGGGGTCTCGGGGTTAGAACACACATATACACATGCCTGTAACAGGCAAACGAGCTCATCAAGATAGAAGTCAACCTTCCAAAGAAGAAAATTGTATTGTTGCGTTTTGTACCTAGTCTGTGGTTTCATTTTACCCAATTAGCAGGAGGAATTCAAGGCAGCACAGTATGTATTTTAATCAATTAACACAACAAGGGAGCAATTTTAAAAGGCTTTATACCAAAAAGACTTCTATTTCCAATAGCTGTAGGTCAGATATCTTAATCTAGGCCCTTTTAAGAAGATTGCCAAAAATAAAGCATTGCTGTTCCACTGTAAATTGTCACAGTAAAGAAAGTGCAAAATTCTTATGTGAAAAACACACAGTTAGAAAGCACTCCATAGGTAATGAGAAGTATTTTTAAAGTACAGTTGCTGTTGAAGTATGGAAGCTTCTTCTTCCCCTTTCAAAAATACATACACAAGCACACAAATGCTTTGCTATTTGAATTTACAGCAAAAGCAGCCAGAATGTATAGGTGTTGCTTGAGTAGCAAACTTTGTTAACAAACACTTTAATCAATTCATCCCTTTAAGAGAAACATGCCATCACGAAGACATTTGTTTTTGCAGACTACCAGTATAAGTGGCTAAGAGATGGCCACAGTATGCTAGAGAAACATTTGACAAGCTCAGAGTTCCCAAATCTTTAAATGCCCTTTGCCATCTAAGAAACTGTTTCCAGTAATACCAGTGCATTTCTGTGCACATTGCCACCAAACCATCACAGACACTATGGTTTGCAACCCATGCTACTACAATAAGCTGCCCACAGAATCACGGAATTGCCTGGGTTGGAAGGGACCTTGAAGATCATCTAGCCCAACCATCAACCTAACACTGACAAAAAACCAGCACTAAAATATATTGCTAAGCACTACGCCTACCTGTCTTTTCAGTACTTCCAGGGCTGGTGCCCCAACCACTTCCCTGGGCATCCTGTTCCAATGCTTAATAACCCTTTCAGTGTAAAATTTTTTTCCTAATAGCAATAATAGTAATAAGTAATATTAGTAAAATAGCAAAAAATTAACTTCCCTTCCTTTCTCTTGAGAACATGTTCTAGCATTGTTTTACCAGGAAAAAAATACCAGGTAATTGAAAAGAAAAAGTAAACTTTCCATGAAAAAGGTACACCAAGCAACTTACTCAAACATTTTATCAACTACATAAAATTCATACATTAGTATTTCAACCAAAGGAGAAACCTTTTCCTCAACAAATGGAGATGACAACAAAATGGTTTGACAACGGATTTAACTTTAAGAAGTTCTGATGATGTAGCAACCAATGAAACACAGGGTATTCATCATTTATTTGCCCTAAACTTCCTTAAAAATAATTTTTTCTGCTCCCACTTCAAAGGTCGTAGCTCAAGTTTGATTCATCATGTTGCACTAGAAGTGAGATGTTTCTCTAAGTCTTAGTTATCATCAGTGTGTTACAGCCTTGTTTGTGGCACAGGCTGCATAAGTTTAAATACACAAACACTATGCCCTTCACAAAGGAGGTGGTGTGTGAACAAGCAGCCCCGAAATTCTGGATCTATATAGCTATATATTTATGTATATGTTTTTTCCGTATGCACCTCACTCAAGAACATGTGCACACCAATTAAGAGACAAATCTTATTCCTCCTTTCCTGAAGAAAAGTCTGTATTTTTAACTCCTCATCGGTCTCACCACATGAGTGTATAAATAAAACTGTTAAACATATCCTGAATAAAATTTTTTTTCTTTTTCCTAAATCAATACATTTTGTATTAATATCTCTAACGTCCCCTGTGTTTATAGTCATTTTTTCCATTAAATAATTCATAGGGAATTTCAATATACTGTACATCTATGACAACCTACCCTAAAGCACAGTTGGTTCATCTGCTGCATTAAAGTACTGCATCATTAGATTTTGTATAAAATTCAGATTCTGAAAAGCTGAGAACTTACCCTAGGGTTTAGAGTAAGGTTTTATCAATTTGCCCTGCTTCACCTTTTTAAACAAAGATTCTGCAATGACCAGAAAAAAAAAAGATGCAAAGAAAGTCCTAAGATATTCAGCATTCATCCAGTAGAAGTGTAACAAAGGTAGGTAAAAAATGTTATTAAAAACACTTAGGAGCAAGGACTTATTTACACCTCTGGTTTTATTGTGGAAGCGTCAGCAAGGCAATCCCATTACAATTAATGGTGGTTATGTGGTACAAAAACCTCTTTAAGGGGAAATAAACAAAATGACAGAATCTTTCAGGCAACCTGCAGAAGCCCAGCCTCCCGCAAGGCCAATACTGAGTTCGGACCAGGTTGCTTGCACCAGCTAGGTCTTGAAAAAACTGTCTAAAAGGATGAAAATGCTTCTCTAGAAAAGAAAAGCTTCGAAGTCTTTACATATCATTATTAACGAAACAGTCCAGATCATTCACTCAGACTAGCCTTAAACCAGTGACACATCTTTATCTTTTTCTTCACTGAATACCTTTAGAGTTAATGAAGTTCAGAGTCATTGAGTTACTGCCGTTTCCAAAACATTTGAAAAAGCTTTTCTTGAAGTGCAAAAAGTACCCCCTGTTATTAGCGCTTAATACATTTTTAATCAAATCACATTCACTTACAAGCGAGTCATGACTAAATCTATACAGGTAGAGCTGAAGTACAGTCTCAGAAGACAATTAGTGTTGGCTCAAAAAAAAAAAAAAAAANTTTCTCACAGTCTGGGACCAGTGTCTTTAAGCAGAATGTCAACTTGATTTTCATAAGAATGATACGTAAATAAATTTGCACTTTAATTTTTAATCTGATTTGTCACAATTCCATTGCTTTTCCCCGATCCAAGACACAATATAAACCAGTTATCATAGACAAACCCAGACAAGCAAATGCACAAAAGCAAACTTACATAAGTGATTGGTATTGTTATTTGAGAAAGATGGTTCAAATTGACTTGTACCAAATCACTGTTTATCTCACTGTACAAATTACATTTCTGATGCTTCAAATAAGCTTCAGCATTTATTGACTGAGTGCAAGAATGTCTCACATTAAGTCCAACTTATTTATTCTTATACATTGTATATTTTTTTACTAGCATAACCTGACACATTGTCACAGGCCTACATAAATTCATACTTTAAGCTTCCTCCCCGCCCCCCCAAGTAAAGCCCCTATAAAATGTTAAATGTGTAGGAAGCAGCTCATTTCATATACACGGTGTATATAACAGAGCATAAGGAGCAGCGTGTCTATCTTTGAATGTTAGCCCATGATAACAAACTGCATCTCCTCTTTCCTGGCCTGCTCTTAAGACCAAACCAGAAAAGGCAATAGTCTAAGAGGCAGGCAGCTTGGTACCACACAGTGCTCCTACAGCAACACGGAAGATAGTTTACTTTCCCAAGGCCTTGTTACAGCGCAGAAGACTGCAGAGAGATCCTTGTGTGCCCATGAACAAGTACTAAGGTCAAGCCCCGGGTAAGGGAATCCCGTTTAGCCAGAGAAGAATGTTCTACTCGCTTCCTAAGGATGATTCTTCTTCAAAGTCTTCCCAGGCAACTCATGCTGTTTTTGCAAAGATTCAGCACCTATTTTTACAGTCCTCGAAGAAAGTTAATTTTGGATTAAGGTATTATATTTCGTATCAGTAGAGTCATGAACAGAAGTCTTAAATAGAAGTAATCACTTTTATTAAAGCAAAAGAAATTTTGAAATAACTGAGAATTGAAGCAAAAAACCCAAAATCTACATAAGATGCAAATGTAGATGCGAGTCACCAATTCAGACACATTCAAGCTCTGCCACAGATTCATACACTGTAAAATTGGGCCGGGCAATTTTTTTGTAAAAAATATTGTTACAGATACATATCATGGACGTGCTTGGCAAAATTAAATCACATGAACAAAACACAGGAAGAACATATATAAATACATCCCCAGGGTTCACTGTGAATAACACCTTTGAGATGAACAGAAACTATTTGTGTTTCAAGAGTGCTAAAGAGCACAAGGTAGCCAGTTAGATACCCTCATGATGGGGCTCTCCATAGCAAAACAGAACTAAAAGTTGTCCTTATAACACTGATGGTAAAGAATTTCTCAAAGAATGCTCCCATTGATCTGCTATAACATGGATTTTAATAAACAAGCAATAGAAGCTTATGAATTGGTATTGTTCTTTACTTCAAAACTTCTTTTCAAAGTCTGTACTAATTCTTAACATCAGGAATAAAGGAATCATACAACCAAGACTTTTTTTAAGGTCCATTAAAATGCACAAAAGTCAAACTACTCACTAGATATTTGAATAAGACATCAAAGCTAAAGCAAATCAAGTTTACTAGAAAGGACTCATGCTGGGCTGGGACATATAGCTATTTCTATTTTTCTAACAGCACTTCAACAAGGACAGGACTGACTTCATTAAAACTAGTTGCAGAAGTCAGAGAGGGAAAAGAGAAAACAGAACAAGATGAAAAAGACTGATGTACAGCAAGATTATTCTGAAACTTCACCAGGCATAAGAACACACAAACACTCATAAAAAGCTCTATATGCTTTAATAGTAATAGACCACTGGTCATCACAGCTACTATTTTGTAAGAAAAGCTGAAGTAGGTATTGCAGGAAGAGATGCTGCAAGAGTGGCCAGTAGTTTACTTGACATACAGCACCTCTTAGATTACATTTTACATACACACTTCACAATTACCAAAAATCAACAAGCTAACAATTCACCACTACCTCTGAAACTAATTAGCAAGCTCAAAATGTAAATATTAACTCTTGTAGTTAGCACTTTTGACATAGCTGTGTTCATTTACAAGATGAACATTTCCTTTGATGCTTTTTCCTTAAAAGGCAATCTTAAAATACTGTTAAGTATGCCCTAAGAATGTTGTGGTTTAGATTTCTCTTCGTATGAATTTCTTGTCAGCAGAGGTGCTACAGTTCAGCTACCTGCATGTTGTCATCCCACTCCAAGTGCTAGGTAAATCATTTAGCTTAACATCTTTTACAGAAGCTTCCCACAACTTATGTGACAGCACGGGACACAGGCACTGTTACAAGCAGTTAAAGAGGCATCTTGTTTGACAATCATAACTTTCTATCCATGCTTTCGCAACATTAGAATAGCATCCTGCTATTAAACACTTCAGGATACTGACAGAATTGGTCATGTTGACATAAAGTTAATAAAGTACCTGTTTGCAGAGCAGGACTTCATTACAGCAACATCTTGCTAAGACTGCCAAGGCTACCCCTTACTCAGAATGGGACATACGTGTATCAACTAATTAGACCTTAAACCAGCAGTTATCTGCTAGATATACCTTTAACATTTTCAGGAAAAAGGTGGCTGGATATCCAAAGGAAGTTTGTCCTGCGATCTGGTACTAAGGCTTGCATTATGAATGAAGCATCTTAGACAGCTCCCTTCTCAGTATTTTTGTAATACACATCTGCCCAGTCCTTGAAACCCTAGCAAGTAAGAAGTAGCCTCACAGTACCACTACACACTGTGACATCATGCTTTTTATGATCACCCCAAGGGATTCAAATAATACCATCCACTGGTCTAGAAAAGAGTCCTTTTTTTTTTTTCCTTAGATTCCAGTCTCAAATGGTGTCCAAAATTCTGTTACCTCCATTTCCTAATTGTGCAGAGCTCAGAAGCCAACCTTTTTTTTGTATGCCCCAGAACTGAAACAGAAGTCATTGGGCTTGAGACTCTCCACGGGTCATGGTGCACATGAGGAACGTGCTGTCTATTGACAGAAGCCACCTACTCATGCCATTCTATTGAGGAATATGATGCATTCTCAGAACTGGGGGATGATGAAATACAGCCCATCTGATGGGAAATGGGAAGCCATTTCCCATCTTTTTCATGTCAAGAGAATTTTACAGCAGGAACGTAGAGACGACATTTAAGATACTACAGCACAATGTTCTCTCGTTTCGTTTTGCACTCCATTATAGCAAAACTGTTTTCTGCCTACCACATACTTTATATTCATGTGAGGAAGAAAAAGAAAGCTACTCTTAGTACATACATTGAATGCTATCCTCACTCATACTAGTGAAGATGAAGATAACTGAGGTTAATTTGAAATGTTGTCTTCCAAAATAAAATACAGTTTGTTCAGAGATAACCATGGACTATTAAAGTAAATCACGGTCAGAAAGCACACAGATTTCTAATTATTTAGGTTTATGCATATGCATTCATAATTTCAAGCATAAAGAACACTACAAAATAGAAAAAAATATCCTTGTTGCATATATTTTCATACATCCAATCACTCTCTTCTCTGCTATCCACAATTAAAGGAAATACATTTCTACAAAAGTCAAAGTAAATTATTTAAATATTTGAAAACAAAATAATACTGTCTAGAAGCGATAGAGGATTTCTCAAGCACACAGGAAGCCATAAGCCTAAGACAGGAAAATATACTTCCTATTTCCTTCTATTTATGTTACACTTTTATTTTACATTGTGTAAATATGTTTTAAAAGTCATTAATATTTTCTGCACAAAAGAAAGTTTGAACTTACACGCCCATACCACAGTCAGAGCAGTGGTGCATGATCAGGGAGGAAAACATAGGGCTCTTGCAACGGGTAGTATTGGTCTACTGTAATACAGAAATATAGGCAATGCAGTCTCTTATCCTCTACTGAGGATAGATATTTTTGTAATGACAAGTAGCGTACATAGAAAATGTTTACCTGACATATGTATTTTAGTATTAAAGTCCAGCTAAAAGAAAAAAACTAAGGAATCTGACTGTATTTGACAGTCTACACATCTGCAATGGTTAATGTTTCCAAGCAGCTCCTCAAAAAATAATCAAAGCTGAAGAGTGAAGGTAAAAGCAGCAGATAAGTGAAAATAAGAACCTTGTCAAGAAAGATAAAAATGTGCTTCGAGGTCAACAAAGGCCATGGGGAAGGAGGGAAAGAATTCTAGAAAATTCCTGGCTTTAGTTTCCTATAAGGGTAAGGCAGAGCTGCCAGCAAGAGCATACCATCTCCTGGGGAGCAAGGGGAATGAGTATACAGACCAGGATGACAACAGGACAGGTGTTCTATGTAAATTAAACCCAACTCCAGAACAAGGAAACAGCAAAGCAAGTGTCCCCTGCCACTGGCTCCAAACAGCTTGGCAGCAGAGGAATGCCTCTATATGCAGATGCAAGATATGAAGAAGAGAAAGTTCCAGTGTCGTCTTCTCCCATCAAAAAGCAAATGCTATGCTGCAACCAAAGAAACACCTAGAAAACCACCAGATCGTGAACAGGTATTTAGAAGGCCTTACTGCAGAGCAGAAAGAAGCAGTAGTGCTCTCAGAGACACACAGCACGTGAACAATTCACTAACTGGGAGTGTTATCAGAATCACAGCAGGTGCAGTGGGAAACCAGCAACACAGGGTTGAGGAAGAGCTCCATACTTTAAAAGGTGCATTGCAAACTCAACATCTGGCAGGTCAGACCAGCAGAGGATATTCTGGACTGCAGAGACACTCACAACAGGTGACACAAGCACATAGCTGAGGAGGCCTCCAAGTGAGACACTGGTCTGGAAGGCAGCAGACACACACAGCATTTCCCGCTTGCCCCTGCCGTGCCTGCAGGCAGGCCATCCCAACACTGTCACCAGCTGTTCATTCCAGCCATTACAAGAGGGCCACTTGTCACACCAGCACCCACGCGGAGCCTAGGAGAAGAGGTCACGATCTCATCCAAGGCCTTCTGAATATTATAGTAACAAATAATTGCTGATAAGTTTTTTTTCCTAATGCATCACAAAGAGAAAAGAGACAAGTCCGAAGAGATCAAATACCCCAAGAACATCTCTCTTGCCAAAAGTTTAAGTAAACCAAACCCACCACTTGAGTACTTTTTGAAGCATGATTCGTGGCTGCTGGTGAGAGCAGCCTTCCACCCTACCAAGGAAAGGTGAGCCTCCTTCCCTTAACTTCTGCTACACAACATAACCTATTGCACACAGAACTTCCGCTCACCAGCAGCAAACTCACAATGGAGTCTCCCCCCATAGCACATATCAGCTCTTGAAGGTGTAAGTAAAAACACAGAAACAGCAAGAAGTCAGCTTTTCCAGCCAGTAAACAGCAGGCCTAAAGTAGAATATTACTGCAATTCTTGAGTTACGAGGTCAGAGTGTCTTTGTACCAGATTATGCTTGCAGGTGTCCATCCTACTTGTATTAAAAGGCCTCTAAAGAGAGTTCTCTAGTCTCACACAGACTAGTTCAATCCCACATAACACTGCTGTATTCTGTATCAAGTTGGTTGTCTTCTGGTGTGTTCTTGGGAAACAAGAGAACAATCGCATACATATTTATTATGTTAACTTTGCACATATTTAATTTTGTCATCCCCTGAAGTCTTTAATTCATGGAAGAAAAGCGCAAACCCTTTTTATTTATGTTATATCTCAGTTTGAGACCAGCTAAATTCACAGGACATGAGCTAAGCAGGTAAGCAAATACAGGGATTGCAATGAAAGAACACTGGTAATAAGACAGAAAATTACTTTTCTATTTAGACTATTTTGTAACTTCTTGTTAATTCAGTCATTTTCTGACAGATCTTATTCACTAGAATGAGCTTTGATGAAAGATTTTAGCATGCTATTTATCAACTCAAAAAAAACCCCCAACCCCTATCAATGTTTCCTTGTATGATAAATAGCCTTTGTTATCTCTTTGGACTATCAGGTTACCCATTCCAATCCTACTAATAGCATGAAAGCGTTGCATTGTATTCAGCGACTGTTCTTTGTTAGCCCTGTTGCTCATCAGTGCCGATTCCATTGCTTGAAATACAGTCTCAAACATGTAGCTTATTCATTAAAAGTTTCTGTCCTTGTTCCCAATGAAACCAGTGCAAAGGCTTTGATTGACTTGGAGCCATGGATTATGATGACTGAAATTTTGTTTTAAAAAGCCACACGATCACATTCTGATGAGCAAGGACATTCCCAATACTGACTTTTAAATATTATTAGCTGTAGCATCTTCCTACTTAATTCTCCAGGAAGAGTTTGATATGCACAACTCAGCTGAGTTCCTTACTCTTTCTTTCATTCACATGTCACATTGAAGCAGGAGAAGCAAGACAAGGATCTCCAAGGATCCTAGCAGTCTTTAAGAAATACTTGCCAAAAAAGGTATGATTTAGTACAGAACCAGGGTATTTGAGTTTAAGAGTATTCTCCCCTCATCTGCATTGAAAACTGCTTTCTTTGTATTGTTCACTTAATGTCACACCAGTTAGTACTAATTACTGGATAACAGGCATAAATTCACTAATGGGCAAGTTACATGCAGCTTTTCCGTGGCTTTAAACTTAATACTGAAAACTGTCAACAAAAATACCTACTTTTTAGAGAGCAAAAACGACTGCTTTGCTCTCAATCTCAGTTTACTTAAAAGGAGGTGATCGCAATCAGTATAGGCATGACAGGAGGGAGGGGAAGGGAGAGGACAGAAAGCAGATCTGATCTGTTGAAGATCCCCAAACAGTCCAGTGACAAGAACAACAGACTCTCCAACTTCTAAAGCCACACTGTCTCCCCCACTTTGGCACAGACACAAAACATCTGGCCGCCTAGTGGAATTACAGCCTTTCCTTATCCGTGCTCATGAAACTGCTGACTGATGATAAAACAAAGTTTCAAAAGGTTGCTCCGGAAACTCCAAACCTCCTTTGAATAATGGCTTGGAAACATTGACAAACGCTTCAGGAGTCCGAAAACATATTCTGGCAAAAAATCTTTTCAGTTCAGTTGAAACAAAAGGAAGTTGCAGCTCTTAAAAGATTAAAGGGAGGCATACAATAAAAAGAAAGCACCAACACGGCCTCACCATTTTAAAACTGGACAATCTAGAGACACAGCAAGGTGCATGCTAGAAACACATCAGGTACTGCTGCACTAAAGGAAGTAAGATGCAAGGTTATACCTAGTAAGCTTTCAAAGCAAGTAAATTAATTCAAACTACAATGTCAGCCCTGAAGCAAGGGCAGAAGCTGGATGGAAGTCAGTTACATTACACATTTCTAGAAGTTTCCCTCCTCTTTCCTTTCAAAGGTAGTAAGGCATTAAAATCTAATGTCTCAAAATACAAAAAAAACGTCACCACTGCTGACTCTTGGAGAAAGACCTGTCTTTTCAAAGGCATAAATGTCACATTACAGTTCAAAGGCAGGAGGAATACTACAGTAGAGGACAACATTGAAGCTTACCTTCAGGGTTGTGCTGCTTGTTTGCAAGTGAAAAAACAGATCCTGGACTGCCCCCCAGTTTTTCAAAGCTCAAATATCCTCTTAGTGCATCTGCACGATCATTTTCCATTCATAATGAAGGTTAAACCCTCTTAACTGAAACACACATTACTCTTTATACACTACTTATCCCAATCCTCAAAATGAATGTCAGTCTTGCACAGAAAAGCTTCAAGGATCTTTGCAGGTTATCAAGTTTACTTGTAGTCTCTGTTAATATTTCCCTCTGAGCTCCAGTATAGAGAGCTCCAGGCTAGAGAGAGCACGTTGGCCACGATCTGAACATTCAGTTCACAATCAGAAGTGGAGACCTGTCTTGCACAGTGGACTTAACTATCCTAATTTAAGTAAGATTTAAGTAAAACCGTAAATATTTTGAATTGGCAGCATCCTTGTGTATCATAATGCTCAAGTACCCAGGTTTTTTCATTTGTTCCATGGATCAAGTTGTGTAATTTTCCTCAAACTCAATGTGAAATAGTACAACGCAATAAACTCCACTTTTAACTTTATTTGTAATGTTTTGGCACTACAATTTATTCAGTAATGTACATTGCTATCTTTGCAGTGATCTGTAAACCATCGCATGCGTTTTGGGAAAAAAAGAATCCACTTCTTTTGTTTATAAATATTTACTCATTTAAATTACAGACCTAGTTTGTTACACACAACAGGAGACTAGAGAGATGACCTTCTGTCCTCATTACCATTCTTCCCTTCTTGTGCTAAAGATAGCATAGAGAGTAAAAATAAATAAATCCTCAATAGCATTAGGAATTAGACAATGTCATGTTGAAAGATACCCAAATGATGAGCCTTATCTTTCCTCAATGCTGGGACGGCAGGGGGGCCCTGACCCATAGAAGGGAGGTAGTGTTTGAGCCTTTGCTAGGTGGTCTCTGCAGTAGGCTCCATTCCCAGCTGTAATTGCTTGTCAGCCCTAACGGGATGCCTGAACACTCTGGAATACTTCAGCAAAGTATTTAAACAGATGGATGGTACAGGCCACTGGTACAAAACTAATTTTTTCTCTGGCCATGGCTCTTTTTCAGCACATTCCTTTGAAGTTTGCGCCACTGAGGAATCAACAACAGCTGAGAAACATGTGTTATCATACAACATTGAGCACAGCAACAATATTGCACAGCAAGACACTTTTGTTCAATAATCCCAGACTACAGAGAGCATTACAATGTCTTTTGTTGTGGGTAAGCCCTTTTTCCAAGCACAGTAAGGGAGTAAACAGATTCTTCCTCCCTTTAAGGAGTAACTCAGAAGTAAGAAGGTGAATTAAGTGGATTTCAGAAGTGCGCCCCACCTGAAAGCTTCCGGTGCCTACCTCCTCAAATCTTCTCAAATGTTCAATGCTCTCCATGTGTTTATCACAAAGAGCACTGGATGCTTATGGAGGTTTGAGTGAATAGACCAGGGGCCCAGGCTGCAGTCCCCATGACAGATGTGACAAGCTACAACTCAAACCCACTTTCCTTTCCCAAGCAGGGCAAGTTCTGTGATCTCAGCTTCACAGGATACAAACTGGAGACAGCGGAAACAGCACAGCACCATGCAGTCACACACAGGCCAGTCTCCCTCCTCCTTATATTTTATCAGTATGGAGAAAGATGACATACAGTCTTCAGAACACTAACAGGAGAGAACATGAACATCCTCTCGTCAGCCAGGAAAACCATTCTTGTCAAATCAGTGACATTACCATGCACTTAGAAGGGGGTTAGAAAGGATAGCGAGAATTAATTATCTATGAAATTGAATTTGAAACTAGACTAACTGTCCAGATTCAAAAGCACGGGAGCTAGATATGTGCATATGCAAGAGGACAGTAAGTTATAACCCAAAGCTCACATGGCTGCCTAATAGCAAGTTTCTATAGAATCAAGTCTCTCATTTTCACTGAGGAGAGAGAACTACCTGCAACAAAGTAGAGCCTTGATTTATAAAGTCTGTAAGTTACAAGACGCAAACATTACAAGAAGTCAGGCATTGAGAATATAATACATCCCATCATGGCGTAAAATCCCTACGCCAGCATGAAAAAGATTATGAGAAAACCTGAGCTGAAGAGGTCTTAGAAACCACACAACGTTCACATTTAATTTCAAGATAGAGATCTTAAAGACTTAAAAATCCAAGCAAAAACTTAAAACTCAAAAGCAAACAAAACCCCCACACTCCTAAGTCAATCTCCTAACTACAGAGCTCACGAGAGGAAAAAACAAAACCAGGAACTGCATGCATGACACTGAGGGGGGTCCTCAGCCCTACAAGACAGCTTTCAACCCTGCGATTCAATTTAACAGAGTTTCTTCTGGAGAAGCCAACAACGCCCTTCAAATTCAGCTTGAGGCAGACTGCTAAGGTACCAGAGAAGAAGCATGCAGGGGTATTGTCAGAGATATACAGGGAATAAATATAACTCTAGTCTTAAAGCCATTACAGCAAAGCAGAAAACTCTCAAAATAAATGGTAACGATCAAGAGTTCTACTTTACAACTTTTGAAGAATGAACATTAGCACAAGCAAAACCTGATCAGCATCTAAAATCACAACTAAACAAGCAGTAATACATTTACATGTAATTCTTAAAATCATGTGTAAAAGCACTTAAAGATTCAGGAAAACCTCCGTATCCTGCGAGGCACAGGCCGGAAGATAGTTTAGGCAGAGGTCATACTGCCATACGATGGCAGAGTCTGGAACAGAACCCGCCATCCTCAGTGCTCAGCTCTGCACTTCAGCAATGCCTTCCTTCTATTTAACATGTTCCTTTTCAAGGCTTCCCTCAAAAGGATTTTTAAAAGTGATGCTAAGCAACTTAATTTGGCTCTTCAGAATTATTCGTGGTGCCTCCAGAAAGAGTCCAAGGTACAGTTTTATAAGACTTAAACTTCTTACTAATGTGACTTGTTATTTTTTTTCCTTATATTTTCTCCATCTCAAAGTTTTTCATCTCCAGGGAAGATTAAAAAAAAAAAAAAAAAAGAAAGAAAAAAGGATTAATTGAAACAACTGATCGAATTCAGTTGGGCTTTTGGGGGTGGGCAAGGAGAAGGACAGAGAAATTTCTTAAGTGAACTACCTCAATTGTAAGAAGTGGACTACTCAGTTGTCCTAAAGGGCGTATATCTCAACACTAGGAATGCCAAGCAGTCATTTCAGTTCCCTCAACAATTGATTGCATATCAAATCATTTTTGACTGTAAGACACAAAAAGAGAAGTACTTTAAAGTATAGCCTACTCTCTCATTAGATATGATCAAACAAATCTAAAATGGTATTTTCTCTCCTCAAAGAGGAAAAAAAAAAAAAATGTAGGGTGTACCTAATTTGCAATTTAGCCACCCAACCTTGTGGTCTTCTGGAATGATATCTATCCGAAGAGGTAATGCAACCAAGATCCACACCATTTCCTTCTGACCTAGAAGGCTGAGATTTTATTCCTGAACTACATTCTCTTTACTGAAAAAGACATGGCTCTTTACTTTTACAACATTTCGCACAATGACACCCCTACCAAACACAATTAACTGGGAGCTTGAAAAATCCTTTAACAGGTGTCTGTGGAGAAATCATTAGGCAATTGATTTACTTGCTCTCCACAGCCCAGCACATACTTAATTTTAACATGCGATACGGATTAGAGCTGAGGCAGAGGCTTACGTGGTCCAAACCAGACTTCATAAACCACCCAACAGCACTTTTTGACACGGATCTAAGCAGTTTCCAGCAATTTTGTTAATGGGTCAGCTTCCGATATATTTGCAGTTTGAGGATGGAAAGCGTGACAGGTGTAATTCTAGAGGGGACACTGAAATCTGTCACCTTTCCCCGCTTCTGATTTTCCGCACTGATGAAACCCACAAGCAATACTGAACCACAGTTTTGCACACACCGCTCCGCCGGCATATTAAAACACCACTTGGCTGAACAGAAAATAGGTTGGCACACACTGGACTACTCCAACCCCACACCGGACCCTGAAACAGATCTTCCCAACAATAGTTGGGAGCTGCACAGAGCAAGGGGCAGAATCCATTTTCTTAGCCTTTAAAGTTCATCTCTCTGTATGGTTCTACTCTACTGTATCGGGTGAACCTTTTCCCATCAATAGCCTTCCACCCCCCCCCCCTCTCCAAAAAATAAATAAAAAAAAAAAAATCAAAAACAAGTCCCATACACTCCCCACTGGCAAAACACATAAAACACATATTCATCTTTTTTTCTTTTTTTTTT